>JAJLZO010000183.1:53006-85718 GCA_030572215.1 Limtongozyma cylindracea
GGGGGCAGCGGCGGGGGCTGCTTCTGCCGTAGCCTCCGGCACGCTCACCTTGTCTCCAAGGAACTGGCCCATCAACCGACGTCCTTCCGGGTGAGCCATGATGTATGTGAGAAAGCCGGAAGAGCTGGAGGCTGCAACTGGGCTTTCTGACAACGGCGACTCCAGTGCGTTGTCCGGAACCACAGTCTCAGGAACGGCTGCCGAAGCTCCCGCCACGCCGGATTCCTCCAGCTCCAGCGCCCCATCTGCAGCTCCAGCACCTGCCTCCCCCAACACCTCCCTTCCCACCTTCACGTCAACGTGGATGGGGCGTGTTGCCAAGCCCATGACAATCTCCCTAATGGCCCCCACAAGCTCCACCTGGGCACAAGCCCCATGGAATGCCGCACCTGCCGGAGGAGCAGGGCTTGCTGCGGGCCCAGAAGATGCGTACCGCGGGATACCCTCGGGGGAGTCTGCTCTGGCAGTCAGCCTAACCACAGTAACATCGCCCTCCAGGGTCTCGTTGCCAACCATTCGCACATCGCCGGGCTCACTCTTGGCGCCACCTGGTTCGCTTCCAACTGGAGTCAGCATGGCCATTCCTTTACCCGGAAGCGGTGTGGGGGTTGCGTAGAACGCCAGGTCCACACGCCGGGGTCCCCGAGGGCCAGACAGGGCCAGGGCAGCCATGGCTGGCGGGTTTGCAGGCGTAGTGAGCCGCTGCTGCGGGCGCTGCTGAAACCGCTGGGGCTGCTGAGACCGGTCCAGTTGAGCCGCGGGTTGCGGCAGGGCCCTGAGCAGCGGCTCTGCTCTAGCCAGGGGCTCAGTCCCATCTAAAAACCGCGCAATCTCGTACGCAGCCTCCTGTGCCGACTCGCCGTGGCGCATACCCGACAAGCCCACACCCATATCCTCGCTCTGGTAGATGTAGGACTCGGTAGCCATCAGGAGCAGGACGCGTGGACACAAAAACAACGCGATGCGATGCCTGTGAAAGACAACATTTGATTAAAACCCACGGCGGCGCGTGGCCATATAGGAGTCAAGACAAACAAAAGCAAAGACCCGCACGAGCACGCCGGCAGACTGCTCTTAAGCATAGTGACTGTTCAAGCATTTTACAACAACACGGCCAAGCCAAGGGCAGCAGCACCGGCCACGAAGGAGTCGGCCACCACGGCGGCGGCACCGGCCTTGGAGCTGGAGCTGGACTTCTTGGAGCTGGAGTCAGAGGCACCGCCGTTGGTGGAGGTGGCGTCCTCGCTCAAGGTGTTGGAACGGGAGAAAGACAGAGTGGTGGACTTGGACACACACACGTAGGTCTTGCCGTGCACAGTGACACCAGAGAACTCGTCGCACGAGGCAGTGCCGGTGGAGTTGAACTCAAAGGTGCCGCGCACGTTGGTGAGGGCGGGGAAGGAGGCGTTCTTGAAGGCACCCTCGATGATCAAGTTGCCCACAGACTTCAAGGAGTCAAAGTCACCGGAGTCAGTCAAGTCGGTGTTGTTGGCAATGACAAAGGCGCCCGACACAGCGGTCAACTCGGGGAACAGGACCTTGGTCAAGTCGTCGTTGTTGGTGATGGTGATGGAGCCCACCTCAGTCACGTTGGGGAAGGACAACAGCTCGAGGGTGTTGTTGGTGATGTAGACCGAGCCGTTCACAGTGCCCAACAGGCCCACGGTGAAGGACGACACGTCGGACACGGTGAGGTTGCCGGCCCAGAGAAGGGCGGGGAGGGTCACCTCCAAGTCCTGGGAGTTGTACTGAATGTTCAAGGTCTGCAGAACAGTCTGCAACTCGACGTTCATGTTGTTCATGTCCTTGTTGTTGTTCACGTCGTACACGGCCACGTTCACGGCGTTGATGCCGTCCAAGTTCTCAAGACCAGTGTCGGTCACCGTGACCAGCTGGGCCTTGGTGAGACCGGGGGTGGCGGTCAAGCCAGTGGAGCCCAAGGCCGGGAGCGCCTGCCAGAGCAAGGTGCCGACGGAGTTGAGGTTGGCAAGGTTGAGGTCGGAAAGGAGCTGGAGGGTGTTGAGCTGGAAGTCACCCTCCACCTGGGCCAAGTTGGCAGCGTTGAAGGAGACCAACTGGGTCGCGTTCTGGACGATCACGTCGCCGTACACGTACAGCACGGAGAGAATGACGCTGGTCAACTCCTCGCCCTGGAACAACAAGTCACCCTGGATGGCGGAGCAGGCGTTCACCTCCTGGACACCAACCTGGTCGGTGATGGTCTTGGTGGCCGAGTACAGACAGCCAGAGGCAATCTTGGCGGTGGAGGTGGCCTGGGTGGTGGTCACATCACCAGTGGCAGAAGCGGCAAACACGGCCGACAGGGCAAGCGCAGCGATCACAGCCTTGGCCAACATTGGAGAAGAGCGAGTGGGAGATGGGGGTGGATTCGGGTGGGGGGGCCGCAACAGAAGAGGGGGCGTTGTGTGCGCTAGTTCGTCACCGCAAGCACATATTTTCGCCGCGTGGTGCGACTCCGCCTCCCACATCAAGCCGAACAATCCGTTTCGGTGGACGCAATCCGTGCGCACAGCATAGTGACACCCGCGCGCACATGCTGCACCTGGCGCGTCTCCTTCCGTGTTGGGCAATTGATTTCTGTTTACGGTTTCCCCGATGCGGCGGCGCGTGACTAAATATAGGAGCCACCCGCTCTCCAATAAGCATACGTGTGTGGTGGGCCAGCGCAGCGGGAGGCTCGTATGCGGCGTCTGCATTCTTGGGTGGGCGTGGCGGCCGAGGGAATGCTGGGGACGTGTTATCGGCGGGCGGGACTGTGCCGCCCCCGCACTGGGCGCAGGGCCACGTGCCAGTCCTGGTGCGCGTCGCGGGAGAAGCGCTGGCTGCCAGGGCAACCGACCTAAAATAGGTTAACACGGGCCCTGTGCGCCGCGTAGGTGGTGACCGAGGCCAAAGGCGGTTTCAGGCGGCTGCCGTTGCAACGCTCCTCGGCAGGCTGCGCCGGCGCTGGGCGTGTCTTGCTTGCGACGCGCTGGCCCAAGCACTGGTACGCGCCCTCCGCATCAAGCTTAACACACGAGCGCTGCATGCCTCTTTGGGCACGCAGTGATCCGCACAAGGCGCATACCAGTGGGTGAAACGGCCTCGAGGTGGACCGGCTTCCGTGCCGGCTGTCCCAAAGCGTGCTGGTGGGCGCACGCCCCCCTCGGCCGGATCGGGAAGGCGCGCCTTCCGGATCAGCGCCACACAGGACAGCAGGCGTTGGCCCGTTGCGTCGTCCTGGTCCGTGGCTCTGGTCCGTGGCTCTGGTCCGTGGCTCTGGTCCGTGGCTCTGGTCCGTGGCTCTGGTCCGTGGCTCTGGTCCGTGGCTTTGGCCCGTCCCGCCGCCCTGGCCCGGTGCTGCATGGTGTAGCCCCCCGCCGAGCCCCCACTGCTGTGTACACAAATGGCATTCCCAATTACAATACGCTACGCACCCTAGAACAAGTAGCCGATGGAGTGCTCGTAGTACCAGCGAGCATCTCTCGTGTCGCCGCGCGCAGCCTTCGCCTCGGCATCCTCGCGGCGGCACTCCTCCTCCTCGGCATCGACAATGTCCTTGTACGTGAACAAGTCCGCCTCGGACGACTTGACGCGCGGGCACCGCGTGATAAGCTTGTAGCCAACGATGCAGATCAAGTACACCGGGATGCCGATGTAGCCGGTGATGAAGGTCTTGTAGTCAAACTCCCCGATGAACACCGTAAAGTTCTTGATCAAAGCAATCAAGATGCAGAAGCCGAGCGCAATGTAGGTGGAGTAGGGGGCCCACGGAGCCCGGTACACGAGCGTGCTGCGGTCCACGCCCTGTGCCTGCAACGCGTTCATGAAGCCAATGTGCGCCACCAAGATCAGGATCCACGTGATCAAGCCAAAGATGGACACCACGTTCACAAAGTAGCCAAAGATGGTGGACAGCAGCGAGGAGCAGTTCATGTACGCCAACCCACAGAAGGCGGTGCAGAACACAAGCGCCACGTACGGCACACCCGTGCTGTTGGTGCGGCTGAAGATCTTGGGTGCCTTGCCCGTCACCGACAAGCCGTAGAGGGTGCGCGAGCCAATGTACAAGTCCGAGTTGGAGGCAGAGATGATAAACATCAAGATGCACGCGTTGATGATGTCGGGCAAGCCCTTGATGCCGGCGTTCTTGATGGCCACCACGAACGGCAGCGCCAGGGCCGACGTCTTCTTCTTGTTGGCAGAGAGCAAGAGCGGGTCGTTGTAGGCCACGCAGCAGCCAAGCAACAACACCAGGAGCACGTAAAACACCAAGATCCGGTAGAAGGTGAGGCGGATGGCACGCGGCACGTTGCGGCGCGGGTCGCGCGTCTCCTGGATGGTGCACACAATCAACTCGGTCCCGAGGAAGGAAAACACAGAGAGCACAAGCACCAGGGCAAACGACACGAAACGGCCCTTGGCACCGTGCATGTGGACCGAGCCCTTTGTAAACTCCTTAAACGCACCGGGGTCCTTCCAGTAGCGGAACCCCAAGCGGTCGTGGTTGGGTCCTCCGCCAAGCATCAAGATAAACATGAGGAGGATCAACCCGAGGATAACGATGATCTTGAACAGCGAGAGCCAGAACTCAAACTCGCCAAAGAACCGGACGCCAAGGAAGTTGATGACGATGATGACAATCAAGAAGACAGTGATCCACACACCGGGGTTCACCCGCTCCCGCAGCACCCAGTACTGCATCACAAGCGCACCGGCTGTCAACTGCGAGGGACAGATAATCAAGTACTTGCACAAGTAGGAGTAGCCAACGGCAAACCCAAGAGCAGGGTCGACGTAGCGCTCAGCGTACCCCGTGAAGCCGGACGGCAAGGGGATGTACGTGGCCATCTCGCCGATCGAGCACATGACACAGTACACAAGCAACCCCACAAACGTGTAGGCAATGAAGATGGCAGCGGGGCCCGCACTGGCAAGAGCGCTGCCCGTGCCGATAATGAGACCCGTGCCGATGGCACCACCGATGGCAATCATGGTGACGTGGCGGGCACTAAGGTCCTTCTTGAGCCGGTGGCCCTCCTGGATGGCAATGGGGTTGGACTCGCTCAACTCGAGGTGGTACTTTTGCGAGCGCGCGTCCATGGAGTCCAGCTGCGACAGCACGTCCACAGCCTGTTCAATGTCCTTCATGCTGTGTGGTGGCTTCGGTGGTATGTGCTGCGAAGAAGGGGCGGGCGGGGGCTATTTATCTCTTTCCTTCCCCGCCAGGGACACAGATCCCGGGCCGTCACGCGCGGTGCCGCGGGGCGAGGCTCGCCGACGTGAGCTTATCACCAGGCGCTCGGCGCGCTGCAGATGCCGCGGACCGCCGACGCCACATGCGCAGGCGTCTGTGCGAGCAAGCGTGGTGCACGCAAGCAAACTACGTGGCCATGACGCATGTCATTGTGGGCGAGAGGTTCCTGCAGCCTGTCAAAAAAACCGGTGCAGCAATCAGCCCCGGACGGGGGCTTGCACGGAGGGAGCACACCACGGCCAATGGTCAAGGCGGCAGTTCCCCGCACGCACACCACAAAACCACCCGTCGCTGGCAGGGCACACCCGCCGCCGGGAATGCCACCAAGAGCGCTATCGCGAGGACCTTCCCCGCCAAGACTTTCGCTTTGAGACGCACGCTGCTGCAGACTTGGCGCACGCCACGCCCGTCTCTGCGCACGGAAGCATGCCTGGCCGCCGTCGCCATGCAGTGTGATGCAGCACCGCCGTACGCGCCAAGACCAGCAGTGCCGCATGTATGCGCGAGTGCCGTGTCTCTGGCGGCGGCGCCAGCACAGAACCTCGCGACGGCAGTCCAACGGGCGGGCGTCTTGGCAGCACTGCATCGGAATCTGCGCTCAGGGCGGCACTTGACCACCGGCGGGGCAGGCAGACACGCGCCAATGCCCCGCCATCGACGCCCGATGTGCAACTACACGACACGTGCATTATCGCCGCAACGATAAGGGATACTTGGCGGTTGTCTTCTCTGGCTCTGGGCTGACGTCATGGAGAGATACCCTGGCTGCGTCCAGACAATGGGCCACAGCCCCCGTGTGCGTGACACCAGGCATGGCAGGCAGGCAGCCTCGGCGAGCAACGCCCGAGCAGTCGGGTCATCCCCCAGCAGCTGCGCCGTCCCCGCTCTGCTGCGCCGTCCCCGGACCGCCGCGCTATCCCCGGACCGCCGCGCTATCCCCGGACCGCCGCGCTATCCCCGGACCGCCGCGCTATCCCCGGACCGCCGCGCTATCCCCGGACCGCCGCGCTATCCCCGGACCTCTGCACCCTCCCCAAGCCGCCCCCACACTAGCAGCAGATACGGCCCGAGCCAAACTCTACCGGTCGGCCCCAGTACATGCCCACCAACTCGGTGATAAACTCGCGGTCTGCACTGGAGTACGGGTCGAGACCCATCTCGGGAATATCATGCCACATCACCACCAACGGCAGCTCGTCGTGGAGCAACGCCGCCTCGGCCCCGTCACCACCCCGCCCTTGTTCGCACACCAACTCCGCCAACACGCTAAACAACCGCAAGGTCATGTTCTGGAAGTAGCCAAGAAGATTCAACAGCTCAACCAACTCACGGTCCCACCCATTGCCCTCGTCCACCGTATCCAACCCCTCTTGGTCCACCTCGCTCGCCATGAGCATGTCCTCGCCCGCTGTGGCCCACCACATAAACCCGCTCCAGGCAAACTCTTGCCACAGCACCGGCTCCGTCACCTTGGTCCACCACTGCCGCAGCACCTCGAACGGCGTCTCGTCTGCCGCCGCCACTTCCTCCTCCTCCACACGGCTGTGGTTCTCCACTGCAATTGTGCGGCGCAAGTCGCGCGGCGTAGCCTTGAGCACATGCTGCTGGTCCTTGTCGTGGAAGTATTGTGCGCGGATCACCTTGGGCACCTCGTGTTGTGCTGCCGACAGCAGAACAATGCTCGGCCCGTCGCTGGGCCCGCTCATCACCACCAGCACGTCGTAGAGCGACTTTTTGTAGAGCAAGATCTCGTCCGTGGTGGTGGCAATAAACCCCTGTCGCAACCCGCCTTTCTTCAACCGCCACTTTTCCACTCCATCAATGTCGTTCACCCCAATCGCATACACCGGCTGGTAGTACTGCAAGTGCTCCACAACCTCGCTCTTGCACCCGCTCGCAAGAAGCACCGGCGTCACCTCGCGCGGGAGCGTGGCCAAAATGGCAAGACAGTAGGTGAAGGCACAGTGCTGTTCCACCGGAGGCAGCAGGTCGCTTGACGGCGCGTACAACAAGACCCGCTTGCGCAAGAGCCCCACGCGCCACGCCGTGAACAACAACGGCCCGAGTCGCTGGGCAAGTACCGTGAGCTGGTGAATCATGTGTACCGGCGGAGGAGGCAGCGACTGTGCCGCCAGCTCGTCAAACGGCGCCAGCAACTGCAGGAGCAACAGCTCGGCCGTGGTCGAGCCACCTCTGCGATGCTTGGGCATGACCGGCAGAGCCGTTGCCAGAGGCGCCGCCGAGTGCAGCCCCTGCTTGGCCGGCTGCGGCGGCAGGTGTGGATCCAAATGGGCCCGCCGCAGCTCATAAAACTGTGCGAGCTCGTCGTACAGCGTTTGTCCCTCGGGCTGCTCCATGAACCGCTCCAAAAGCCGCTCCAAGCTGGCTGCATACTCTGTGCCCAACGTATAGTTCGTGGGGCGCCACGGCACCATGTAGTTGTGCTGGAACACGTTGGTGGGGAGCAACAGGTTGTTCAGGACGTACGCATTCACTTCCGGGTCCACCAACACCCCGAGCGCATACATCCGCACGTCGTCCCGCGACGTGACATGGTCGCCAAGGTTCTGCCGGAACAGCAGCACCCCGTACAAAATACGGGCAAACTCCTGGCCCTCGGCCGGCTGCGGGCCCAGCTTGTGGTGGATAAAGTACACCATGTCGTGGTCGCGAAAGTGCAACCCCAGCGGGAACGCCTTGAACTCGATGTTTTTGAGCGAGTACACTTCTTCACCAGGCCCGCTGCTCCCTGGCAGCATTGGCGCACTGCCTCCGATCTTGCGGCTCCACTCGAGCGTGTAGCCGGCATGGACGTCAAACTTGACAAGAAACATAGCCACGATGGGGCCGGCGTGGGGACGCACTTCTTGGTCGTCTGCCGCCAGCTGCAGCGTGTCTGGTTGCGGAGCCACCGCAGGAGAGGCCACCATCAGCACAAGACTGGCACTCAGGAGTGTGGGCTTGGGGGCAGTCGGAACCAGCAACAGCATTCACCACAAGGAGGCAAAGAGATGCGATGTGCTTTTTGGCTGCGCCTGCTCCTCCCGCGGCGGCTTGCAGCGTGGCGCGTCCAGTAGTGTACATTCCCGCAGCCCGCGGGTGCAGCCACGGTGGACTGCCCGCAGGTGCAGCTCCGGAAACCCTGTCTACGAGTGTAGCCCGAGAAGATCCGCCTCCAACAGAAACTCCCGCATAAACGTGGCCCCCACACTGCCAACCCCGCTCGCATACTTGTGGTCGGTCTGGATCTCCTTGAACTTCTCCACCACCTGCCACGAGGTGGACAGATCAAGGTCCTTTCTGCACTGGAGCACAGCGCTCACAAAACTCGCCGGCACGTCCGGAAACGTGGGAAGCAAGGCACTGGCAAACATGGCCTCCATCTGCTGCGGGTCCGCCGTTACCATGTCCATGAAGCACTCCAAAATGACAAACTTGCGCTGGAGCGTCGACACGCTCAAGTCGTCGCCACCCGCCACAGACTCCCGCACGCTGCCACTGGCTGCTGTGCCACTGGCCGCCGTGCTGCTGGCCGCGTCGCTGTCCTGGGTGTAGAACCGCGCGAGCACAGGCACCAACTCCCCAATGTCGCGGCGCACCCGGTCAATCGTCTTGGTCTTGAACATTTGCCGCAGCCGCAACCCCCGGAGATAGTACAACAAGGTGTAGTCTGCACACTGGTTGAGAAGAATGCCAAACAAAACGGGCGTCAAGAACGCAGCAAAGTCTGCCAAGTAGTCCATCAACGTCTCCAGGATCTGTTTTGTGAGCTCGGCAGTGTCGCCCTTGTTCTTGTACCACTCGGGCCCCAACACCAAGTCAAACAGCGGCTCCAAGTCAGCAAACATGATCCGCAAGAGGTGGTGCACACAGGTGCGCCCCAAGCTGGAAAAGCGGAAAAGCGTCTTCTCCAACGAGGCCAGCATCTCCAGCTCGTACTTGCGCAGCACGATCGGAAGGAACTGCTCGCTGATGGTCTCGGTGTACAGCACCAGCCGCACCTGGTCGTTGGCCAACGCCGAGACGTATTCCACAAGCCCTCCCTGGACCTCCACATCCAGCCCGGCCGCGTTTGCTCCGCTGGCGGCCCGCAACCCCGCCAACCCCGACTCGCCCTCGTCAGCATACCCTTGCAGGTTCCGCAGGGGCGCCGCGTCTGCCGCACCCCGGGAGAGCGACTGCCGCAACAACGCACCCACCTCCAGCTGCAACAACTCCTCCCACTTGTCGTTACGAGCATCGAGCACGCCGCAGAACCCCTTCACCACGCCGGCCACAATGCGGCCATACCCGCTGTCGGCCGCGGTGTTGAGTTGCAGGTTGAACATCTGGAACACCGTGGTGGTCGCCTGCAACGTCAAGTAGGTGTTGCTGTCGCCCCACAGCCCCGGCTCCATGGTGGCCGGCCGGTGCTCGCGCATGCGAAACTCCTGCCGTTCCCGCAGCTCCAAGTTCTGCATCCACTCCGCAAGGCTTGCACACAACAACCCCACACACAGGTCAAGGAACGCATCCTTGTCATCAAACAACTGCCGCACCTGGGCCTTCTTGAGCCCCAACTCCGACTGCATGGTGGAGGTGTAGTGCTTTTCAAAGTCAAGAATCCGGAGGAGCTGGTCGGTGGTGGGGTCTTTGGCCACAAGCTGCTCCGTGACAAACTTCTGCAAGCACCCGTGGTGGAACTCGTAGTAGCGGTCAAACACCCGCCAGCGCGTGGGGGTGATGTGCACCAACTTTTGCTGCACCACCTCGAGATCGGCAAACACCCAGTCCACATTGTCAAGCACCTCATACGGGTTCTCAAAGTGGTTCTGGCAGTTCTGGTGTGTCCCCTCCACCAGCTCGCGCACCGTGGTCCAGAAAAACCGAAAGTAGTTGCGCTGCTGTAGTCTCACCGAGGTTTGCGTGCCGTCACTGGCCGGGATGCTGGGGATGTGGTCGGCCAGGACTCCGTTGGCAGAGGTCGAAAAGCCCATGCCGGTGCCGTTCCGGGCCCGGTGCCCGCCATTGGCAGAGGCGGTGCCGGCACCATTGACACCACCCTCCCCTCCCTTGGCGTCAACGTTGGCCCGAAGCACCAACTTCAAGTCCTCGCGCTCCTCAAACTCCACCACCTTGAGAACCCGCATCACCAACAGCACGTTGCCAAACTTGGCCATTTCGGTCAACATCTGGATGATGGCTTCAAGCAACATGTCGAACTTTTCCACGAGCGGCGGAAGACCCTCCACCACTCTCTGTGTCAACAGCTGGGTGTCTGAGTTGCATGTGCGCGCCCACTGCACCAATCGGTCCAGAAAGTTGCGCGCCTGCGTGAGGCTGTAGTGGATCTCCAACAAGTTGGGCACCTCCAGGTCTGTGTCGATGCCAGCCTCCTCCTCCGCCACCAACAACCGCCGGATGTGGACCAATGCTTCTGGGAAGTTCCGGATGTTGACCATCAATGTGTTTGCCTCGTCAAAGAACGCCTGGAGATTGGTGAACTGTTTGATCACGTCGTACTGCAGAATGGCTGCCTTGGACTCGTCGTGCACGTCGTTGATGCGCACAAGATTGGCTCGGACCTCCTGCAACTTCCCGCTGGCGTCGTTCAAGTGGCCCAAGGTGGCCATCAACTGGCTGAACCGTTCCAGAATGGCGCTGTTGAGGTCGGCGTGGAGCGTCTGCTTCTCCCGCTGGAACCGCTGTTTGAGGCCAGCAACATGGGAAAGGTCCTCTTCAGTCTTGATGAGTTCGGCAACTCTGGCGTTCACCGGCATGACGACGCAGATGAATGGGGATCAAACAGCGAAAGAACAGTGTGTGCCAGCAATGCGTGCACCTGCGACGTGCACCACAGCGCGTTGTAGCAGCGCATGCAGGATATCCCCCTCAAACAGGTGCACGCAAGCCGCGCGTGCCGGGCGAGACGGAGCCTGGCGCCCGCGTAGACTACCGTCGACAAGGCCCGAGGGCTCCACCAAAGGACGCCCCGCGCTGCCGTGGCAAAAAAAAGTGCCTCCAACCGGGATTGAACCGGTGATCGCTGCATCACTCTCGGTGACGCGCATGCGGAACACAGCCAGGCGCCTATAACAAGGCTGCCTGCCCGAAAGGGACTGCTGTGCCGCTGCGCTGCCATACAAGTGCAGTGCCTTACCACTTGGCCATAGAGGCGGTTATTTGCCGGACACCGATCACGTGGCCGGCTCCCGACCACTGCGCCACCGACACGCAAACGCGACGAAAATAGCGTATGTGTCATGATGCAGGCGCGCTGCACCGCCCGCCAACAGCCACACACGGCGCAGCCGCCATCTCATGGCCATTGCTTTGCTACACATGACCAGCCCATGCACATCAGCCTTGATTATACGCCTACACGCTACAGATCTCAGGCGTCACGGCTTTCCGCCATGAACGTGTCAAAGTCAACCGACGACAGCCGGTAGTCGTAGTAACGGCCCAGCGCCAACAGTTCTCGGACATGGTCCTCTGCGTACTTGCGCTCGGGCAGGGCCAGTTTGCTCCGAGCCTGCGACATTCCCAGCACATAGGGCTCCAGTTCCGGCAATTGTTTAGACTGCGCCCCTGGCCGCTCTGGCACGCTGTCGGGAACCCGCACCGAGTTCATCGGTGCCACGGGACACACCTTGTCGTAGGAGTCGTTGCGGCGGTGGTGCTTGTTGTGCTGCACTCGGTGCACCTTGACGGGGTGCACCGGGAGGTCAGCGCGAACCTCCTGTGCGGGTGGCTGAGCCATGCTCGCGGCGCTCGTGGCATACGAGTGGCTGGAGTAGGCCGTAGACACTGCAGATGGACGGCGAGGCGCACGCAACATGTGAGGAGGGGCAGCACGAGAGAAGCTGGGTTCGGAACTGGTCTCGGGAACAGCGGGGGCCGGCTCCGCAGCACGGACCACAGGCACGGCAGGCACAGCAGCACGAGCCGACAAATCTCTGGGCACCCCCCCTCCCGAAACCGGCTCCGGCACCGGCGCCTGTCTCGTCGGAGACGCCAGCACCCCCCGGCGGCACAACAGCAGCCGGTTACGCACATCCCGCCGTGTCGGGCTTCCGCTGCGCAGGACCAGTGCCAGATCTGGTGCCAGCTCCGGTGCCAGTCCCGACACTCCGCGCTGTGCGTACTTGTTGTAGATGCTTTCCAAGTCGGAGTACGTGCTCCACATCGACGCGCTGCGATCCAAACCCTCCTCCTCATCCACCAACACCACCTCCACCACCTTGCTGTCCACGCTCTCCTTCACACTGCGATACAGCTCTATCGTGCGCGCATCGGAGTTTGCCGACACCGTCATTGTGAGCTGCACCATTTCGTCAGTCAAGTCCACAAGCGTCACTCTGTCCATCTGCTTCAGAGATCGCAGCGTGTACAGATGCGTCTCCAGCGGTTCGCTGGTGAGAGTGGTGCCATGCTCCGACACAGGCCCCAGCCACATAGAACGTTGTGCCAGCAGCGCATTGGTGGCGGTGTCCCACAGCGCAGCCGGCGGCCGCAGTGTTTGCACGTCCACCGTGGCTGCCAGCACCACATTCACCTCGCCAAAAGGACCCGAAGTGTAGCCAAACCCGTGCTGCGATACAAGGTCGAGCGGGGTTTGAGGCGGGGTGTCGGCCAATTGCACCACGCCAGCAGGCTCGGTCGGCAGGTGAAGCACAGGGCTCACTGGTTCTGGGGACAACTCAGGCATGGGCTGATCGACGTCCAACGCCACCAGCACCACGCGGCCCATTGGCTCCATGGGCTCTGGAACCTCTTCATCGTCACTCTCTACCGCAATAGCATGCAGAGGGTGTGACAGCGGCACATCGCTCCACGAACCCTCGCTCCCAGAGTCTTCATTTGCCGGAACCGGGACTGCTGTCTTCTGCTGCACGCCAAACCGTTCGCCAAACTGCCGTTGCATCTCGGCAATGTGGTGGCGAGTGCGCTCAGTATCACTATCCCCCACCAGCGATGCGTTGGACACCTCTCGCATGGCAGGCTGTGCTCCACGGCTGCGGTAAGGGTGGACTGACGTGTGTGTGCTTGCGTGTGAAGTGCGGTCGTCCAAAGTCACCGTGTCCGCCATTGCCATGAACGACTCCCGTTCAAGTAACGGAGCCAGCTGACGGCGGGGCCGTCCGCCGTGGCGCTGGTACACGGACTTTGTGGCCATAAACAGATACGGCTGCAGCACTTGCGAGTTCCTGCTTGCCTCAAGACGCCCACTGGCGGTGCTTGCAGCAAGAGACACATCCCTGCTGGGCATGATGCTGGTGGCAGTGTAGCCACTGGCGTCGCTGATGCCGCTGGCACCGCGGCCGTGCCACGTGGCCGTGGAGCTGGTTCCGTGGCTGGCAATCAGCACACAGCTGGTGGCTGAGGCTTGGGTGTCCACGGTTGTCTGACTCGACATGCGACCGCTGAATGCCGGTGATCCCGGGGGTGCCAAAAACGTCCCGTGGCGCGACAGCACAGTGTCGTGGATCGACGGCCGGAGGCTGTGCTGCATGAGCGCATCGTCCACCGGATACGGCGCCGACATGGTGTGGCGGCGGCTCCGTTTGGAGCTCACACTGGCCTCCCGCAGGGCCTCCTGGCTCACCAGCTCCTGAATCATGCTCATAGCGTCGATCGGGGTGCCGACCTGGTGCCGGAATGATGAATCAGCGTCTGGCGAGTGCAGCACGGGGCGGTAGCCGTCACCCATGAACACATATTGCTGCAGAGCCGTCGGCAGGTGCGGTTTGTTGCTGAGCCTGGGAGGAAGGTTGAGCGTGACTGGCACGGGGATCTGGTAGTTGGCAATATCCGGAGAAACGCGGACGTGAGCACGGGACAGGTACATGTGGCCCGAGGAATGGGTTGTTGACGACAGAGCAGCAGAGTGCCGCAGAGGCGCCAGAGCAGCCAGGCGGCCCAGAGCGCCCAGGACACCCAGAGCACCCAGCACCTTCAGGGCAGTGCTGCGGTCGCTGACCGTGACCCAGCTGACCTCCAGTGGGGGCGCCAGCAGACGCCCCGTGTACATCCCACCCACAGGGGGCATGGGGGCTTCGCCAAACTGGCCCCGCGGCGGGTGGGGCAGGCGCTGGTGGCGTGGAGGGTGAGGCTGAGCAGGGTTCATGTGGAAACAGAGACTCGGAAAAGTGCCGTCAGGAAAATGGGTTGGCAGAGACAGCCGGTGGTCACTCAACACAGCCAAGGGGTGCTCGTAAATCGCCTCGGGGAGGATAGAAGAACGTACCGGAGAAACGGCCTGCCCTGGGCGGGAACTGGGCTCACGGGGATATGCGGTGGACCCATCGGCCGTGCTCCCTAACCCCGCCTAATGACATGCAGGTGCATGCAGCGTGTGTTTATGTTTCCCCCAAAGGGGAAACCGTTCCCTGTCTGCGCCGCGCTGGAGGCAGCGTGCTCCTGCCAAAAACTCAAGTGTATTCCGATTACGCTCTACAACACCACATTCTTGGAAAGCTTCTTCTTGTAGTCCAAGATCGAGCCCTCCCAGCGAGTCGCCGTCTTGTTCTCCACCACATAGATATCCTTGGCAATCTTGTCCAACAAGCGGAAGTCGTGCAGCACCACACACACACCACCGTTGTACTGGTTGATGGCGTCGGCAAGCGAGTCGATGGTGGGAATGTCCAAACCGTTGGTAGGCTCGTCCAACAAGAGAATGTTGGGCGACTCCAACGCCAAAAGGGCAAACACCACGCGCAGGCGCTGGCCCTCCGACAAGGTGGCCATCTGCGAGGTCTGGCCCTCGCCCGTCAAGCCGTAGCGGCCCAACTGGCCACGCCAGTACTGGAAGTCCTGCAGAACGTGCGAGAACTTGTCACGCACAAACTCCAAGGGCGTCTTGGTGAGGTCCAACTGGTCGGCGCTGTGCTGGGAGTAGACACCCATCTTGATGTGCGAGTGGCGGGACACACGGCCCGACTGCGGCTGCAACTGGCCCGTCATGATCTTCAAGAGCGTAGACTTGCCCACACCGTTGGGCCCCACAAGGGCAACGCGCAGGTCCATGTCCACGCCGAACAGCAAGTGCTCGTACAAGTTGTTCTCCGGGTTCCCGTCGTAGCTGAAGTTGATGTCGTCAAACAGCAACACCGGCGGGGGCAACTTGTCCACGTCGGCAAAGTTGAACAGGAACACCTTGTCAGGCACCACGGGCTCAATCAAGCCATCGGCCTCCATCTTGTCCAAGATCTTCTGTCTCAGCTTGGCCTGGCGCACCAAGTTAGCATAGGTACCGGCAGACGCAATGAACTTCTTGATGTGGGCAATCTCCTCCTGCTGCTTCTGGTAGGCCTTGGTCTGGTTCACCTCCAACTCGCCACGGGTCTTCTCGTACGAGTCGTAGTTACCACCGTACATGGTGAGCTTCTGCATGCGCAAGTCGATCATGTTGGTGCACACACCGTTCAAAAAGTCCTGCGAGTGCGACACCAACACCAAGATCCGGTCAAACCGCTTGAGGTACTCCTCCAACCACACACACGCCTCCAAGTCCAAGTGGGCCGTGGGGTCGTCCAACAACAACATGGTGGGCTTGACAAACAACGCCTTGGCCAATGCCACACGCATCCGCCAGCCACCAGACATGTCCTTGGTCATCTTCTTGATGGTCTTCAGGTTGAACCCCAAACCCGTGAGGATCACCGCCGCGCGCGCCTCGAAGGTGGACGGGTCCATGGAGTCGATGCGCTCGTACAAGCCCTCCAACACAGGCAGCTCCGGGCCCTCAGCCACAATCACGTCCTCAACCTCCTTCTCCAAACGAGCCAACTCGCGCTCGGCCTCACGCACCACGTACTCCAACGCGGAGTACTCGCTCGGCTCAGCCGGCTCGTTCAACAAGTAGATGTCAAAGTGCTCGGGCACCGGGTACTCTCTCACCGCAAGCGCCTTGAGGAAGGTGGACTTGCCGCAGCCGTTCTCACCAAGAAGACCGTATCTGCGGCCGTAGTTGAGCTCGAGCGTCAGGTCCTGGATCAACACCTTGCCGTGGAACAAGAGCGACACCGACAGGAGCTTGATGTCCCGCAGCGTGGCAAGCGACTCCAACACACCCGTGGTCACACGGTCCGAAATGCCGTGCTCGTCCTCCTGCAACTTCAACTTGGCAATCGCGTCCGCCGCGGACTCGGTCTCCTTGGGGGCCTTCTTGGTCTTCTTGCCCGCAGCGGCTCTCTTGGCTTCGCGCTTGGCCTTGGATGCAGAAATAGACATGGTTCACAAAAGAAGGCTCTGCTGGTTCCAATGGACAAAGTAGTAAAAACTGCCTCGCCACGTGAAGATGCTGGTGCAATCGAGAATCCTCTGTGCAAAAAAAATCTCCCAAAAAATATAGGAAAAAGGCAAGCTCCTGTACATAATGCATGGTGACGTTAGATCTGGGCTGCGCACACCGGTTACCCGGACGTCCGCGCCGCTGGACCCTGGCCGCGGTGCTCCCAGCAGCTTCCAGAACCTACCCGAGGAGCTCGTCCAAGAAGGCGTCGGCGCCGGCTCGCATCGCGGAGGCCGGGAGGGGAGCACCCGTCGGGGCGCTCGGCTGCGCAGCCGGGGATGCGCCTGCTCCCTCGTGCCTGCTTCTGCTGATAAGGTCGTCCAAGCCGCTGTGAGGCTGCACTCTTTCCAGCACCACCGGCAGGCCCATGAGCTCCTGCAAGTCGCTGTCAAGATCGCCTGCGGTGCCTGTGTTGGTGCTGCGGAGGCTCGACTCCACCGCTGCCCGCGCCTGTTCGTCCGAAAGACTCAGGTTGTCGATCTGCAACACCTTGCCAGAGTGGCGATAGCGCGGGTCGCTGCTGAACCGCTCCTTGATTCGAGCCAACTGCTTGAGCTGGTCGGCCTTGAGCCGCTGCTCCTTGACGGCTGCCACTTCGGCAGCCGTCATTCTCGCAGCTGTGCCTTTGCGAGGGGTCTCTTCGTCGCTCGAGTCAAGAGAGAGCGCCATGAGTTCGTCGCCAGTCATGCGATCAAGCTTCTTGGGTGCTTTGGGTAGGTTGGTGAACGGCGTGGCTGTTTTGTAGTCCACCCGCGGCGCAAGCTCGTCTTCGGAGACTTGTTCGTCCCCCGCCTCGCTGTCCACCATGCCAGCAGCGTCCCATTCCTGGAATCTCCATGCGTTGCCGCCCACTTTGCGCAGTCTCTGCTCACCGTCTGCGCCGTTGTCCACATCGCTACCCAGGCCGCTGCCCACGTCGTTGTCCAGGCTGTTGTCCAGTCCGCTGTCCACCTCGCCATCATCTTTCTTCACCGGCACAATCCCGTGCTTGCGCTGGTACTGCCGCTTTGCCTTCCGATCCCACTTGGAGTTGTGCAACACCATCGAGTATCAACTTGTACATTGATGCCTAAAAAAAAAGTATGAGGAATGAGAGGGACGGGCGTGAGGCCCAACCACCAACTCCAACCGTCTAACCCGCGCGTGGACCAGCCAGCTAGGTTGTTCCATCGATAGTCATCAAGTGTCGTAACGCATACAGCGCCACGGCGCAGCACTGGAATACAGTCCCCCGATGAGAGCGGGGGAGGAGGGCAAATGGCGGCCGGCCGCAAACAATAGCACGATGGAAAGGAGCAGCACTCAGGTCACAAACCGCCCTGGGTGGGCAGTACGCTGCTGCTGGCAACTTGTGGCTTGGCAAGCGGAACAAAATACTGATAGTCAGCAGGTTGGATCGTTGGGGAGACGGGAAGAAGGGTTTACTTCCCCTGGGCGCTGGCAAGAAGATCGTTGAAGGTGATCTTGTGGCTGAAGGCAGCAGGGGGAGCGGAGGGAACATTGGAAACGGCAGCCGGAGACGCAGGCGGCGGCACAGTCTGCAGCCCTGGTGAGGGCGCCGGCTGCGGCGTCACAACCTGGCGCCCCTGGAGACCCTGGGGTGCCTGGGTCATGTGGGGCACGGGGGCAGCCATGCCGGACTGCATTGCCATGGGAGGCACACCCCCATAGTACTGCGCGTACTGCGCGTACTGCGCATACTGTGCGTACTGCGGCGGGAACATGTGCGGGTGGGGCGGGTAAGGCTGCACCCCCATCATCGGCGGAGGGGCGTACGGGGTGTACTGCGCGTAGCCGGCAGGAATGGGCTGGGCAGGGTATTGCACCCGCTGCAGTGGCTGCTGGTTCGCCACCCGCTGCAGGGGGCCCGTAGACACACTGGAACCGGGGCTCAGCTGCAGCAGCAGGTCCAGAGACAGGGCCAGAGCAGCCGACACGGACGGCGACACGACGTTGGTTTTGAACGACGGCTTGGGAAGGTCGACGGCCAGGGGTGCGGCGTGGAACGACGAGCCGGCATAGGTGGTGCTGGAGCTCACAGGCGCAGCCTTCCCACGGCCAGACCCCTCCCGCTTGTTCTTGCGGGGGCGCAGGTCGGACCCGTGGCCAAAGTCAACAGTCCGGCCGTCAGGCAACTTGCGGTCGTTGTTGCGCCGGGACTCCTTGCGGGACGCTGGGTCTGGCACGTCCGTGTTCTCGTCAACACGAAACACCGGCTTGGTGCCGTTGGGCAACTGAGGCGACGAAGGCTGTTTGGGCTTGCGAGGAGCCCTGGTCTTCTTCGGCTTGTCTTTCGGTTGTTGCG
Source organism: Limtongozyma cylindracea (assembly GCA_030572215.1). Lineage (NCBI taxonomy): Eukaryota > Fungi > Ascomycota > Pichiomycetes > Serinales > Debaryomycetaceae > Limtongozyma > Limtongozyma cylindracea. Next base: position 71,847 of record JAJLZO010000183.1, read on the forward strand.
GCTGTTGTTGTTGCTGCAGCTGCTTGGGCTGCTGCTGTTTGGGCTGCTGCTGTTTGGGCTGCTGCTGTTTGGGCTGCAGCTGTTTGGGCTGCTTGGAGCTGTCATCAGGCAGCCCTCTGGAGCCCCCCAGCACGCCGGCAGGAGACGCCAGTCCACTCTTCAAAGCACTGGTATCGGACATGAGATGAACAAAAAGGGAGATTGGGAGAGGGAGTCTTGGAGACTCACAGAACGGTTGGTTCTGGAAACGCTGGTTGGTTCTGGAAACACAGGCGTTACAACAATGAAGCGTGACTGGACGGAGTATCAAAGACTGTGTCGCTGGCGTGGATCATCGGATGCTTGTCGGAGTCGTGGGAACGTCGTATCTGAAATCCAAACACTCTGGGGACAACAGAAACAAACACCGGCGCGGTCGTGGAAGGAGAGAGGCGGCAAGTCGCAACAGCAGCGATTTCGAGGGGTGGGAGGAAATCCTGCACACAGACGCCCACAGTCAGAACCGTGTGGGTGTCGATGCAGGCTGTGCCGGTTACCCGGCCGCGGCCGGGTAACACAGGCTCCCTGGCCAACCGCGTGGTTGGTGTTGTCGAGAGTGTTCGCGGCCGCGTGCCTGGCTGGCCGGGCCTCGGGCCCAGAGGCAGCAGACAACTACAATGCAAACGCCCGGTCCACGCTTATCCACTGTGTACATTACTAGCACACCTTCCTAACGCAACATCATCATCTTGGCGGCGTTGGCACCACCAGACTTGCCGTGTCTCACGGGAGTGTAGGTGATGGAGAACTCGCCCAAGTAGTGGCCCACCATCTCCGGCTTGATCTCAACCTGGTTGAACACCTTGCCGTTGTAGATACCCACGACGGAGCCGATCATCTCAGGCACAATCACCATGTTTCTCAAGTGGGTCTTGACCACAGGAGGCTTCTCGTTCTCAACGGCAGCCAACTTGGCGGCTCTCAACTTGGTAATGAGGCGCATGGGCTTCTCGTTCAAGCCGCGGCCGAATCTCCGGCGCACACGGGCGTGGGTCAACTTGGTGAAGTCCTCAGTGGAGAGGGTCAACAAGTCGGCGAGGTCCACACCGCGGTAAGAGAAGGTCTTGAAGTTTCTCTTCTTTCTCAAGGCAGCAGCGTCAGACATGATGGTGGTACTGGCGGAGTGAGTTGGGGAAAGAATCGGTTTGGCTTTTTTTTCACCAAGGCACGCAGTCGCGGAGAGGGACTGGGCACCGCACGACCCCACACGTGACATACCCTAGCCGTCTTTGGCGGCGTTGCAGGCCCGTCCCGCCGCCTACTGCATCCAGAGACGACAGGGCGGGCTTTGCCTGTAGGTTACGATCCATTCGGGTCCACATCCACCCGCTACACGCCCCCAGGGGCCCACAACCAGCATCCCTCCTCGTGCCTGCCTCCCGATTAGGAAGCCATGTTTGTGACTGCTGTTTGTCACGCACAAATCGGTGGGGACACGCCCGGCGCCTGCTGGAAAAAAAAACCTCCACGCCCGGCGCCGACCCGCCCCACCTCAAAGGATAGTCTGCTTCTCGGCTTAAACGTGATTATTCTCCAGTCAAAATGAAGTACCTCGCCGCTTACTTGTTGTTGCAGCAGGGTGGTAACGCCACCCCTTCCGCCGCTGACATCACCGCTCTCTTGGAGACTGTTGGCTCTGAGGTGGACGCTTCCCGCGTGGAGCTCTTGTTGAAGGAGATCGACGGCAAGTCTACCGCTGAGTTGATCGCCGAGGGCAACACCAAGTTGGCTTCTGTGCCTGCTGGTGGTGCTGCTGCCGCTGGTGGCGCTGCTGCCGCTGCTGGTGGTGCCGCCGAGGAGGCTGCCGAGGAGGCCAAGGAGGAGGCCAAGGAGGAGTCTGACGACGACATGGGCTTCGGCTTGTTCGACTAAGCGTATGTTGTAGCTTTGGACAGTGTTCCATAATACACCAAACCCTTCTTAAACTGCTTGCCGTCTGTGGCTCTCTAGACCACGTCCTTGGCGTGCTGTTGGCGCAAGCGCTTGAACAACTTCTTGCTCTCGCCCAGGCCAAACCACCGCTTGAAACACCTGGCCAACGGGAGGTACACCACCAGGTCCAACCACATCATCACCCCCAAGTTTGCCACCCATGCGCACATGATCTCCCACTTGAACCCCTCCAGCACCGGAGTCAAGTCCATCAAGCGGCCCCACCACCCACTAGGACTGAGCCACATGATCCCCATCGAGATCCCAATAGCCACAGCCACGTTGACGACAAACGGCGTGTTCTGCAACACCGGCTCGCGGTACGGCCGGCCCTTGGTGAGCACGGCCGCCACCAACACGTACTGGAAGTTGGACAACTCGAACAAGACCGTGTTGTCCAGCAGCTGCACCGCATCGTCATCGCCCGGCACCGGGTGGATGTACCACCCCATCCGCTGCACATGCTGCCACACAACAACCTGGAACAACAGCAACACGGCAATGTTGCACACCAACGGGATAAGAATCTTGGGCAGCACCAAGTTCGCGGTCGGCCGCTTCACACACAACCCATCCGCCGCCTTCAGCCACAGCATGAACACGGCGATCGGGAGAATGAGAAACAAGTCAATGTACAAGAACTGGAAGTCCCCCAAGTTGGACCCGCGCAGGTACAAGACCGTAATGGTGACAAACTGGATCGCCGAGTACAACAGCATGTACTGGAAGCACAGGAACAGCGTCACCAACGCCGCCCGGCCCTCGCGGATCACGTCCAACACACACAGAATCTCAAAAACGCGCGAGGTGAAGGGGGCTGCCACCAGCGCCTCGGCCTCCGAAAGTGAGATCCCCACATCCGCTGCCTTGAGCGCACCGCAATCGTTCGCACCGTCGCCGCAAAAGCCAACTGTGTAGTCAAGCTTCTGCAACTGCTCCACCAACTCGTGCTTCTCGTCTGGCAGCATCCGCGCATACACGTCCGTCTTCATCAACACCTTGGCAATGAGCCGCTTGTCCTGGAGGGTGGTCAAAAGGTAGCGAAACACATCGCCGGTGATGGCAAGAGTGTAGTCCGTCAGCGACGGCATGGCCAACTCCCGATGGCCCACTGCCTCCATTTGCTGCATCGCATGGACGCCGTGGATCGCGTGGGCGTCGTGAAGCGCAAGGGAGTCGTGGATCGCGTGCCCATCAACCGGGCTCGGCAGTATGGACAGCGACAATCCACTCTGCACCGCGCGCACCGGCTCCAACGTCACCGGGTCCAACCGCAGCCCCAGATCGTTCACGTCCTCCCACAGGATGTTGGTGTGGTTGCTGTTCTCGTCCCACGTAGGCACAAACACCCGCCCGGCCGGGTTCACCAACCCACACTCACGCGCCACACTGATGGCCGTGAGGATGTTGTCACCGGTGCACATGAGCGTCCGCAACTGCGCTTCCCGGAGCACGGCCAAGGTCGGCTTCGTGCCGGCCTTCAACTTGTTCTCAAACACGATAAAGCCAAGAAAGCGCATGCGCAGCTCGGCGTCCTCACGCTCCCACCGGTCCACCGGAAGCCCTGCCTGGTCCACGCGCTTGTACGCACACGCAATCACCCGGAAACCGGAGTGCGTGTAGTGCTGCAAAAGCTCGTCGTAGTTCTCGGGCAAGGTGCTGCGGTCACACACATCCACCATCACCTCGGGAGCACCCTTGGCAAACACCAACCCCGTGCTGCCCGGACTGGGTCCCGCGGCCGGCTCCACCACCACCAGCATACGCCGGAGCTGCGACACAAACTCAAAGCTCCGCACCACCACCATTCCGCTGCTGCGGCGGCCCTCGGGGTACGCCACGCACTTGTGGTTGCCATCGTCCGCCAAGTGGTCCTCGGCAAACTCCCACCTCGTAAACGCAAACATTTCGAGGTCCAACGGGTCGCCCACCAACACCCCATCCACATCGCGCACCGTGTGACACGTGGCCATGCACAGAAGCAAGTTGCGGCTGCATCCCTCGCGCTTCTTGCGGTAGGCAGCGTCGCCACCCACCATCCCGCCACTGCCCAACGCCGGCTGCGCAAGTCCCTCGCAACCCCGCACCAAGTCGCCAAACATGGCTCGCTTGCGGTCAGGAGCGGGCTCCAGCACGTGCACGCCCAACACATTCAAGCCGTCCTCGGTCAAGGTGCCCGTCTTGTCAAACGCAAACACGTCCACCTTGCCACCGACATTCACCCGGGTGGGGGAGATACAAAAGATCTCACGCTGCTTGAGCCGCGCGAGTGCAAACAGCGTGCCGATAGTGAGCGTGGCAGGCAACGCCGGCGGTACAACAATGGTGACGATGTCCAACGCCCGCAAGATCATGGTGCGGTACAGCACCCCCAACCGCACGAAATTAACCGCCAGCACCACAAACCCCACCATGGCGACAGCCAGCATAAAACCAATGTAGCGGAACAGATCCCGGTAGAACTTGAAGCCCATGGGCTTGGGAAACAACATCAGACGGATCAACAGGCCCTTGGTGGTGCTGAACCCAGTCGCCACCACCAACGCCATCACCGGTTCGTCGTGTTCGCGCTTGCTTTTGAGGATCTTGGTGCCGTTGAACAAAAGCAGTTTGGCAAGAGTGGCACTCTTGAAGTCTGACGCAAGCTGTGCCAAGGCGTCGTGGCCGGCCAGAATCTTCAGGACCGGCACCAGCTCGCCCGTAAGCATCAGCTCGTTGACAATGCAGTCGCCGCTGATCAACACCGAGTCGCTGGGAACCGTGTTGAGCAGAGGGTCCACCTCGTACAAGTCGCCCACCACCAACTCTGTCAGGTCGATAGTGGTCCAGAAGTCGTTGCGGAGCGCCCGAATCTCGTACAGTTGCTTCAGCATCTCCTCCAACCGCCGCATCAGCAGCTTGGTCTCCACAAGCGTCTGCACAATCGACACCAACGAAATGACAAAGATGCAAAAGGCATAGTAGTAGTAGTCGTCCATGAGCCAGAGTCCAATCAGAAACACCTGGAACATGTAAAACGGGTGGAGCACCTCGTCCACAAGTAGCTGCCCCACGGTTTTGGCCTTGATGTCGATCACATTGTGGCCGAAAATGGCCACCCGTTCGCGCACAGTTTCTTTGGAAAGACCCTGGCGCACCAAATCCGTCCGCATCCACGCTGGGTCGTACCAGGTGGAGTTTGTGCGGAACATGTCCTCGACGGGAGTGTAGAAGAACCGAAGGTAGCGGTAGTGGAACAGCACAAGGTAGGGAACAACCGGGTTTTCGGTGGCAAAGATGGCCGAGTCGCTCACAGGGGTGGAGTCCGTGGCCATCTCGTCGGCTGCCTCTCCGCCAACGGCGGCTCCGTTGGTGGCAGTTCCGTTGGCAGCAGCCCCATTGACGGGATCCTCGCGCGCCCGTGTCTCGTCGCTGGCCACCTCTGGCGAGAGATACGTCGACAACCGCCGGTCGTAGTACCGCCTCTCGACATCAATAATGTCCAACTCGCCGTACTCATTTTCAATCACCAACCACTCGGCATTGCCGAGGGCCGTGGGAACACCTCGCAACCCAATGCGATAACGCGGCCACCACCGGAACACGAGGTAGGCCAACCCAAGCGTACACCAGCACGCGGCGTAGTACACCACCGACTTGACCCACGACAGGCGATATCCCGCGATCCCCACCACCAAGTCCTCCTCAGCAATGTAGAACCGCTGGTGGTGCAACTTGGACGGGTATTCAAACGCGTGTTTTTCGCGGGTGGAGTCGCGGGCCCGCTTGCGCAGCCACCGTCGCTGGCGCCCGTCAGTCACAAGCCCATCCACGCTGTCCCGTTCTTCGCGGCTGCTGCCGCGCGAGCTGCTTCGCAGGCGGTCGCTAAAGTTGGAGAAATGCGACAGCCGCGCGTCGTCATCGTCGCCGGAGTGGTCGCGGTGGCTGCGGCGATGGCGGTCAATCAAAGCAACGCTGTCGCCATACTGGGGCAGGTTGTTGGTGGAGCCGTACCCCACCAGACGCAGCCGCAGGGCCCGCGACATCAGCCGATACCGCCGGCGCAGCAGCCGGCCATACTGCAGCAGCGACAGAGCGACCAGTGCCAAGTCGTGGTTCTCCAGGTCGGCCACCAGCCCCCGCCGGCGATCGGTGTCGTAGTCCCAGTGGGTGTCGTAGTCCACGTACTGGTCCGGGTCTTCCAAAGTGCTGCCACCCGGAGCATTCTCAATCTCGTCCGCGGTAAAGAACTTGAACCCGCTCCTGGTTTCGTGCAGCTGTTCCAGAGCGTTTGATGCCACGCGGTTGAGCAACACATCGTGCTCGGCATACGACTCGGTCCCGCTGCCCCGCGGCCAATGCACCACTGTTGTATCCTCGCCGCCGCTTTCGTCCAGGTCCGGGTGGGTGCGGAAGTGGTGCGGGTGGTGGAAGGACAGAATGGAGGACGGAATCACCTCCAGCGCGGCACCGCTGAACATCTCGCGGCTGTTCTCCTCCACCAAGTTCAGGGCCGTGGAATCAAACAGCAGCACCAGGTCGCGGTGCCGGCCGCGTGTCAACACCGCCAGGGGTCTGCGCTGTGCGTGCGACATGCGTGAAGAAGTGGTTGCTCAGTATGCGTGGTGATAAGGAGCGCGTGAAAACACAAACGAAAGACACGTGAGTGCTCTCACGCGAGCGCCCTCACGCGAGCGCAGAACGAGCAGCCGGTGGCGTGTCACAACAGTGAATTGCTAGCCCTACGTGCGTCTTTTCTCGGCCGACCCCACGGCCTTCAACAAGCGGACGCTGCCCTGGTACAACTCCTCCTTGAAGTAGAACAAAAAGGCGGCGCTCAAGATGCTCTGCGCCAACTTGACGCTGATCCCGTTGTAGAAGCCCAGGATGCCCTCGTTGGTCCAGATGTCCTTGGTCATGGCCATGAGGCCCATCTTCTTCGGGGCCACGCCAGAGGCATCCACAGACTTCTTGGAAAAGACGTGCATGCGCGACTTCAAGGTGATGTACGGGTAGGTGGTGGAGGTGGCCACCAACTTGCCCAAGGCGCCGATGAAGAAGGCGTCGCGCGGGGTGATTGCCCGCTTGGACCGCTTAGTCACCACGTTCTTGATCTGCTCAAAGATGGTGTACTGGATGATGGGGTTCAACACAAGCACCAACGCCGGAAGCACGCCGTTGAACAAGGCGCCAACGCCATCGTCGCGGACGATCTGGATGAGCGTGCGGACCGTGCCCATGCCGTTGTTGTTCAGAATCATGCGGGTGTTGGTGACCCAGATGGGGTTGGTGGTGATCAGCGTCACGGCGCCGGCCACAGCCCCGCTTGCCATCAGCTGGAGGGTGCTCAACCCACGCACACCCTTGCCGTTGCGCTTGGCAAACGCCTTCACGGTGAACTCGTAGAAGTAGTAGTAGATGAAGTTGGTGATGGCAATGCCGTAGATGGCGCTCTCGAGCCCCAGGTACAACCCGCCAAGCCCCTCTTCCTGCAACACGCGGAGCACGCTCTTGAACAACGGCATCCGCTCAATCTTCTTGAGAAGATCAGCTGGCGCCGTGTCCTTGTCCACAGTCACCCCTGCCTCTGGGTCCTTCTCCAGGTCTGCCGCCTGCTTGCGAGCCTTGGTCTGCGCCTTGGTCGATAAGGTCACTAAGGGATAGGTGACGATCATCGAAAGAGCACCGCCACCGGCACCGGCAAGCGCGTGGGCAACGTTGTCATTCACACTCATTGGGAACAGGCGAGGTACACGTGGGGAACAAACAGGCACACGCGACGTGTCAAGCACCACCGGCGTTCGGGCGAGGGGAGAGCGTCCGCATGTGGGATGATGCGGGGAACACGTGCCAGGCCTGCACGCAGCCGCTGACGCCGCTGTGGTGGCGGCACGACTGCTGCTGTCTTTGCCGCAGTGTCGTGCTCCACTTTGTGCGCCATGCACTATTCGAACGACTTTGGGCCGAAACAGTTCCGGGTGCTTGGTGGGCTTCTCTTTGTGTTTGGCTGCAGCATCTGGTTTGCCAAGCTGCAGGTGAACGAGAACCGGGCCACGGCGTACCGCCCCACCCACCACCGGTTGGACGAGCTGGAGGCGGCGGAGGTGTTGCGCAAGGCCCGCACCGCCGTTGACTACGACGACTTGGGGTCGATCAAGCCTGGGTTTCGGCCAGACGGGTCGGAGTTGGGTGGGCGTGCGAGCGAGTACGAGGGCACGGGCGTGGCTGCCACCAACCGTCTCAAGGGCGACCGCATCACCGGCGCGCACTACTGGTTCGGCCGCAGAGGCGACAAGTAGCGGGCGGGCTCTTGGCTGTATATAATGCAAGTATTCTAGGCAGACAACGGTTGCGGGGCCGCACTCCTGTGGGTCCAGGCCAGCTTGACACGTTCGTAGGTGAAGAAGATGACAGCGTTGCACGGGAGGCAGCGCAAGACCGTCACTCCCAACCCGTTGTAGAGTCCGGCCACTCCCTGGGCACGCATGATGGAGCGGGCTGTGGCCATCATGCGACCACTGCCTCCGGGAGTGGTTTGGATGTTGCTCTTGATGGTGTCGATGGGGAACGTGGTGAGGTTGTAGGCAACGCCCAGCATGGCACCGCTCACCAACAAGTCCAAGGTGGGGAGGTGGTCGGGATTGCCGCGGTACAGTTTGAAGGCCCGCGTCAGCTGCTCGTATGTGGCAAACCACGCAGCGGTGCCAATGGCTTCCCGGAGAAGCGTCGGAACCCACCCGGCAAAGAACCCGCGAACACCGCTCGCTGCGTAAACCTTGCGGATCACCAGGAACAGCCCGCCGGCTCGGTCGTCGTGCAGCACCTGGACCCGGCACTTGATCAACTCCACCGGCGTCAACACAGCCGTCACAGCCGTCCCTGCCGCCACGCCCAGCACCATCAGCAGCCACTCAGGCATCTCCATGTCTTTGTTCCCATGGAGCCACTGCCTCCGGATCACGCTCTGGCTCCATTGATACACCGTGAACAAACAGGCCGTTTCCGCAGCGGCTCCAAACAAGGGCATGGGCAATCCGCGATAGAACCCATGGAGCCCCTCCGCTCGCCATGTCTTGAGCACGCAGTCCAACGTGCCCCGGTACTGGTACTCGGCCGGCACGTTGGGGCCTGTCAGGCTCTGGAGGCGCACCTTGACAGTGTCGAACGGCTGCTCCACAACCTTGCCAAGACTCCCGGCAACGGCACCAGCAACAATCTCTAGAAGAGCATCAGGCATACGAGGGGAGAATAGCGCAGCAGGGTTGGAGCTTGGCTTGCTGGAGCGCTGGCGGCAGGGCCGGTTGCGAGGGGAAAAGAAATGTGCGCGGGTTTAGCCGCGGTGAGGCGGTTGCCATATCGGGAAGGCAGCGGACGTCGATGAACGCTCGGTACCGACAAGGCGCGGGGAGGCACCGGCAAGGCGCGGAAGGGCACCGGCAAGGCGCGGGAGGGCACCGGCTCGCCACCCCCAACCAACAGCACCAACAACTACTAAACCTCTGCGGTGTTCCCACTTACATTGAACCCTATACTAGTCGCACTCGTGAACCACTCCCTTACTCCTCCTTCAAGAACGCCTCTCTCTTCTCGTTCACACGGGCAGCACGTCTGGCACGGGCAGCCTTGTTTCTCAAACGGCGGGCCTCGGCCTCGTCCTTCAAGGCCTTCTCGCGGGCAGCCTCGGCCTTGGCCTGGATAATGTGCTCGATCAAGGCACGCTTGTGCTTGAAGGTGTTACCCTTGGCGGACTGGTACAAGGAGTGGTACAAGTGAGAGTCGATCTTGCCAGCGTCTCTGTACTTGGCCAACAACTTTCTCAACACACGGAGGCGGCGCATCCACACGACCTGGGTGGGCATGCGGGCGTTCGCGGTACCCTTTCTCTTACCGTAGCCAGTGTGGCGACCGTTGCGCTTGGACTCAGCCAAGGCACGGGCGTGGGCACGGGAGTGCACGGTGTCGGGCTTCTTCACAATGACACCGTTTCTGTAGAGGCGTCTGATGGCGGCACGAGAGTTGGCCTGAGCAATCTCAGTGGTCTCGTTGGGGTCCAACCAGATCTTTCTCTTGCCAACGCCAACCACGGACGCGGCGAGTCTCTTCTGAGTGCGGAGGTTAGCCATTTTTGTCAGGTGGAGAACGACTGAGGGGGTGGGAGTGGCAAATGGCGGACGAAGGTTTTTTTCTCTGCCAGCCTGCGCGGTCACGAGACGTGGTAGAGACACGCGATGGCGAACGCAAACGCATTTTTCATTGTGACTGGCGATGCAGCCCTGCATGTTGTCAGGTGCTTTGGTAGGTGCACGTGGCCACCGAACATGCGTCGCCATGCGTCGCCATGCATCACCATGCGCTATCATGTGTGGTGCTGCACCAGGCTGCACCAGGCTGCACCAGGAGAAAAAAAAAAACCATCTCATCCTTGCACACTCAGTTACTATGGCCAAGTCGTTGCGCTCTAAGCTGAAGTTGCGGAGTAAGTCGGTGATGCGGAAGGGGGAGTTCCAGCTGTACGTGGACTCGAGACAGGCCAGACTTGCGGAAAAGGCAACCCAGAACTTTGTCGCGCAGTTGGCAAAAGAGCGCGAAGCCAAGCAGGAGGCTGGTGAGGCTGCCGAGGCTGCCGAGGAGACTGGCAAGACCGAGGACGCGGCCATGGACGGCGAGGACCCCAAGGAGAAGAAAATCTCTACGTCTGGCTGGCGCAAGTCGAGACACACGGCCTACAAGCAGCGCAAGAGCACCAAGGCCAAGAAGTTTATGAAGTTCGGGTCGCTCAAGTACTAAGTGCGGCTGGCTTTCCAGCTTGCGCCTGCAGCTCGGGGTGCGTGAGCCCCTGGTGAGTCCGTGCATACCCGGCACCACATCAAATAACGTCCTGACAATTAGAGTAAAGCTAGTAGATAAAGGGGTCTGCCCTCAAGGGGCAACAAAGGAGTGACAGTGCCAAAAGACACAACAAGACAAAGGTCAACACAAAGGGATCGGGGACGAGGGGAGAGAGCCCGCACCACCGGAGCACACTCAAATGTACTCAAAGAAGTCCGTTTCCATCTTCATAAACGGGGTGCCAACAAACAGGTCTTCGTACGGCAACGCATCGCCGTGCGCATCGGCAAGAACCAGCAGAGGGTTCAGCGTGTAGTCCGCCACCTGCTGCACACCAAAGTGCATCAGCAGCGGGAAAATGGTGCCCAGGGCCATGGACGACACGCCGCCGTGAAGCGGCTCGTAGCTGCTGGCGCGGCCATCGAGGGTGCGGCCATCGCCAATCACCAATGGCAGCTCGCCAGAGAACCCGGCTGGTCGACCCAGGTACACGTTCATCATGGGCAGAGGGTCGGTCGCGGCATCCCCGCCAAATTGCAGGGAGTACGAAGGGCGGTATCCGGCCACGTCGTCCACAGGGTAGGAAACCGGGTACTCGTACTGAGACTGGTTCCCGTCTGTGGCCGACACCAGTGTGGCGGCGGTCGTGCCGGTGGGGGCAGCGGAGTGGTCGCTGGCGGTGCCATCACTCCCGGTCGAGTCACGGCGGCCGCCGCAGGAAATACCCAACCCAGGCGCATCCACCTCCACGCTGCCGGCGTGGACACCAGCAGCGTGGACACCAGCAGCGGAGAGACCCATGTGGTACAGGCCAACGGTGGCAGCGTTCAGGTCCATGTCGCTGGAGTCGGCCATGTCGCCAAGAAGAATCCGCTCGCTGCGAGTCACCACCTCCAGGTGGTCGTAGCAGCGCAGAAACTCCCACAAGAGAACAGCACGGATGCTCAGGCGGCTCAACACGTCCAACAGGCGCTTGGACAGGTGTGGGTTGCGCACCGGAGTGTCGACAAGAACCAACGGCAGCTTGTGCAGGTCCTTGGGCGGGTGCAACACCAGCACGGCAGGCATGTCCGCTGTCACCAGCAGAGCGTCGCCGACAACGGGCCCATCGCTCGTGTTCAAGGCCGCAACGGCTGCGTTGGCAACAGTCAGCACAGCCCGGTCGATCATGGCGTTCTGCAGGTGGTCCAGCGCCGGAACCACCTCGTCGCACGCAAACACGATCTGCTTCGCCGTAATGTTACGGATGGCGTTGCTCTTTTGCTCGTCGTTCGCAGAGTCGAGGTCGGTGAGCGCACTGAGGATTTTGGACCAGAACATGGACACCCACTGGCAGTTGAAGTGCACCTTGTCAGCCCGCGGGCCGTCGGCGGGACGGAGCTGCTGGTTGATGCGGATCACCTCCTTGCCGCGGGAGTAGAAAATCACCAACAGGGACCATGCCTCGTCGCTGGCAGGCACGCCGTGCAAGGAAAAGTCCAAGTGCGACTCATACACACCGCCAACAAGCTGCTTGCCATCCAGCGCTGCCGGCAAACGGATGTGCAGCATGTTGTGCACAACAGGGATCTGGCGGTCGTCAATCACCTGCGCAAGCAGAGGAAGGTGCGGGAAGCGTCTGTTCAAAACCGGGTTGTGGCGGACCTGCAACCGCGGCTCCCGCAAGCTGGGGTTGTCGTTGGCCAACTGGGTAAACAAGTGGCTGTTCTGCGGCTTGTTGAACAGGATGTACAGGAGGTGGAACTTGTTGATCCGCAACTCGATCGGCTTGAACATGGCCGAGCCGGCAAGGGGGGCCGAGTGCGACCGCTTGGCAGCCATGCTGCCATACAGCAAGCTGGGGCTGCCGTGCTCCTCCTCGACGTCGTAGGCATCGTGCAGCAGGACATGCACGCCCCGCACGTCCAAGAGCGGGCGGCGGGCCGTGCTGGCGGGGGTCATGGGGTGGTGCGACGCGTGGCGTTGCTGCGTGCCCCGCGGCGCAGGCAGCTGGTCATGCATGTGCAGCACCTTGCGAGACGGAGTGTTGGTGGCCTCGGGCGTGTCAAACACCTGGCGGCCGAGGGTCTTTTGGAAGTGGATGCGCGTGAACACCTCTTCAAACTCCGCCTTGCGCGCTTCGCAGTCTTCCGACAGCGGACCGTGCTCAATCAACCCAATCACCTCGGTGTCTTTGCCCAAGTTTTTGATCACCTGGATGTGGGACAGCACCTGCTTGCGGCTGCGGCGTTTGCCGGTCAGCATCCAGATGTAGTCGCTGATCAACTCGTTGCGGCCACACAGCTTGCCGCCCAGGATTTTGATCTTGTTCAACCCGTGCTTGGGGATGAGCCGGAGGGCCTCCGTGAAGGCATTCTCCACGCTCTTGCCCCACACCTCGCCCTCGTCGTCCTTGGCGCCGCTGGCGCTCGACACGCTGCCGCGGGCGCCGTGGGGCGAGCCAACCAGGGTGCTGCGCGCCGCACTGGCGCGGCCAAGAAGCGGCAGGTTGGGCTGCAGCCCAAGGTCGCTGGAGGCAGCCAGCGACATGCGCTGCATGCGCGGCATGCGCGGCACGTCGTCGCCGGGGGTGGTGGCCACGCCGGTGCGCAGCTGCCACAACTGGCTCAGGTCGCTCAGCCGGGGAGTCGGCAACTGCGACTGCGGTGCCGATGGTGTGGGGGCGGGCTGCTGGCTGCTGCTGGCGGCGGTGCGGGCGCGTTTGCGCGAGTCATTGCGAATCAGGTACTGTCGCTTGCCGCTGTTGTCAACAGCAATGTCGACGATCATGGGGAAGGGCCGCTTGCCGTGCGTGGGCGGGGTGTCCAACAGGTACAGCTGGGCAGTGGAGGGAGCGGTGGGGGTGCTGGAGGCAACCAGAGAGGACATGGTGGGGGGTTGCGCCGGCAGGGTCAAGGAGGGACAATAGTTGGAGCGGGCAGGTGTACGCGTCTGCAGAGACCTGGGCGTGGTGCTGCGCGAGGCTAACCCGGGGGGCAGTGGAACTGGGCTGGGGAGTAGCTGGTGGGGAGAGGGGGAACGGGGAGCAAACAGGTTGAGGCGTTGCTGGGGGGATGGGGAGCAACGGGACCTGTGCGGAGTAGTCGGCGGTAG
>JAJLZO010000184.1:0-85250 GCA_030572215.1 Limtongozyma cylindracea
CACCACCCCCTCCCCCAAGTCCCCTCCAAGCAACAGAAACACCCCCGCGCGCTCCACCTCGTTCAACGGCGAGTCGTCTCGAGTACGGAAAAACTCCGCCAACACTGCGTGCGGACTCTGCGGATTCACCGGGCCCGGCGTCGCAGGAGCCGGCGGCGCCAGAACCGTCCGCTGAGGCTCGGCACCCCCCCAGAGCGGCTTGAAGAACCGCGACACCTTGCTAAAGATGCTTGGACGCTCGTTGCGCACCGGCGGCATAAACAACTGTGATGGAGGAGTAACACATCGGTACACCCCGCTGGCAGCCTCCACCCCGCCGTCTCCACACAACGCCTACCCAAGCACCCCCCACCAGCCCACCCGCACCCGCACTCCCGAACCCACCCGCTCGCACGCCCGCGACACGCAGAGCCACTCCACCACCTGCAGTAGTTCCCACGACGTCACCACCGGCCGGAGCTTCTCTGCTAGCACCGCCTCCAGCACGCCGGGCCGCGTCTCGATCGTCCCCACCACCGACGCCACAAGCGACCGCCAAAGCTCGCGGTTCACCGCCCCGTTGGCATCAACCCACACCCGCGACGCCGGCGGCCCCGTGGGAACCGCCACGTGGGCTAGCGGCACCACCGCGGCGCGCGACGGCACCACCGCAAGCTCGCAGTCCACCCGTTCCCGCGCCATGCCCCGCGACTCGTAGCCGTCGATAAAGCTCGTGCGCGGAACCTCGAGCCGCACCACTGCCGGACTCCCCGCACCCTGACCAAGAAGCACCACCATGGCCGCGTCACTCACCGCCGGCGACAACACCAATGCCTGATGCCCCCGACCCAAGCCTTCGAGCTGCTGCTGGAACCGCCGGGCCTGGACAAGGAACCACGGCCGCCACCGCTTGTCCAAACTGCCAAACACCTTGTCCGTAAGCACGTAGCGCTTGGGCCCGGCCGCAAGCTCCGACACCTCGCGCGCGCGCTTGAGCTCGGCCATGGCCGCAAGCACCTCGCTCTCGGCAAAGCGCGCCATCACCTGCGCCACCCGCGGACTGCTGAAGGCGGCATCGGCCGTGGCAAACACCGCCCGCAACGCCACCACCACCTCCTGCTGCTTGTCAGGATGCCGCAGCGCAAACTGCGGGAGACGCGGCTCCAGCGGCTTGCGCTTCGTCACGTGGATCCGCCCGGCAAGCAGGGGGAGCCGGCCCAGCGCCCGGGGCGGTGTCGCCACAACAGCAGCCGGCACGCTCTCCTCGCCGTATCCAAACAGCGTGGTGCTGATCACCCGTTCGCGCTGCACCGACGACAAGCGCGGGTGGTAGTAGTCCACCGCCAGGTCAAGCGCAGGCACAAACTCAAACCGACTCCGGTTGAACCCCAGGTCCTTGCTGAGCAGCACCAGCTCGCTGGTCCGCCACACCTCCACCAACCGCAGAACGTGGGGCACCGTGATGTCTTCTTTGGTGACGGTGCCGTCGGTGATGCCCGCCCACACCGCGTGCTGGCACTGCTCCTCCTGCCTGCGCACCCCCCACGCCTGCTTGAGCGTCCGCCAGTGGCGCTCCGCCTCCCATGCCTCGAGACCCACTGCGGCGGCCACCGCATCAAAGTCCGGCGCAAGCAGAAGCACCCGGTACACCGTCACGGTCCGCAAAAGCATCTCCTTGCCCGCGGCCGAGAGAGGAGCCGCCGTTCGGCTGCTGCGCTTCTCCGCCGGCGCGCGGCGTTTGGAGGTGCTGCGTTCGGTCACAAGCGCCACTGCAAGCTTCACCTCGGGCGCCGGCTCCCGCACGGCCGTGTGTGCTCCCAGAGGCTTGGGCAACGCAGCAAGAATAGAGGCGCGGCGCTCGTCCGTGATCTCCACGCTGGGAAGATGCACCACCACTCGCTGGGTGTGCGAGCCGGTCTTGTGCTCGATCCCGAGCGGTGTGAGGGCAAGTCTCTTGGTGGCCACGAGATGCGCAAGGTCCCGCTCGAGCGTCTTGCGGTCTGTCGTGGTGGCGTTGCCGAGCTTGGCATCAAGCGAGGAGATGAGAGTGCGCGAGGGAACGAGATAGCCGTTTGCAGCCGTCACAAGCGACACAAGAAGGTTCTGGCGCGCGGTTGCCTTGAAGGAGAAGATGGCGGCAGGCTTCCGGGAGGGCGTGGAGACTGCTGCCGGGGCAGATGCTCCTGCAACTGGTTCCGCTGGTGTCTCCACGGCTGCGATCTCGTGCTTCTCCACAACCGCATCCTCGAGCTTCTCCACAACCGCATCCTCATGCTTCTCCACAACCGCATCCTCATGCTTCTCCACAACCGCACCCTCCGCCTCCTTTCCCCAAGTAGCAGCATCCACATCCACCGTCTCCTCCACAACCGGATGCTTGCGAGGCCGCCCCCGCTTTCTCTTTACCGGCTCCTCGCCCTCCACCACGGGGTTCTTGCGCGGCCGCCCCCGCTTTCGCTTTTCGCCTTCCACACCCACCGCACCCCCCTCCTCGCTCTTCCGAGGCCGCCCCCTCTTCTTTGCAGCCCCCACCGGCACCACCTCATCCCCCCCAATCACAGCATGGCGCCAGCGTGCCCGCTCCACCGCACTGCTGGCAGCAGCAGCCTTCTTTTCCTCCCGGAGCTGTAGCCCACGCAACCCGCCCGCACCCACTTCTCGCACCCCCACCTGCTGTTTCTCCACCTCGCCCGCACCCGAAAAACGGGCATACTGCTCGGAGGTAAAGTAGCGGTAGAACTTCACCTTTCCCTCAAAGTCAAACCCCCGCACCACCTTGCGCACCGGTCCCACCAGCAGCTTGCCGCCCAACACACACAGGTCCAAGATCCGGCTGAACGGGCGACCAAAGTGCGGGCCAAACACCCGGGTGGTGATGTCGGTGGACTTGGCACCGTTTTCAAACCGGGCAATTGTGTCGTACACCTGGCTCTGCGCAGGGAACACGAGGTTGAACAGCGGCACCTCCAGCAGCTCGTCCACCGCCTCGCCGGCCGCCTCGTCGTCGCTGCTGTCGTCACTCTCCACCTCCTCGCGGTCCTTCACGTACTGGATGCACACCAACCGGTCGCCGTTCTCCTGCTCCAGCCGCACAAGCCGCACGCAGCCCATGGTCTCGAGCCGGTCAACACAGCGGCGGAAACGCGGCGCCGACATCTTCAACTCGGCCCGGAGATCCACACGGTCCCGGAGCCCGTTCTCGGCGTGTTTCAAAATGTCCAAAATCGCCCCCGCAGGGTCGTGCTCCATGCTGGACCCTGCGTCGCGCACCTGCGTCGCGAACATCTTGTGGGTCACGAGAAACGTGTTGCGGCCCAGGTACACCACCGGGCGGCGCGAAATGAGTCCCGCGTCGAGGAGCGCCTTGGTGCGGCCCGTGAGCAGCCGCGCGTCCTGGCCCGCCGCCTTGGCTATGTGGCACGCGTAGATGCCCTTGTTCCGCGTCGCCGCCACCACCTTGAGAATCTCGTACGGCGCCCCCGCCACCAGCCGCGGGTCCACGCCGAGACAGAGAAACCGGTGGGATGTTTCGGGCGACGGCTCGAACACCGTCTCGGCGTCGAGCTGGTCCAAGGCGGGAGGAAGCTCGGAGCTGGCTTCCAACGTGCCGCGCGAAACAAGCGAGCGCACCACCTCGTACACCACCTGTTTGGCAAACGCGTCCACGCTCTGGAGAGCAGAGACATGGCGCACCACGTCGTCCCAGCTGCCGCCCGAATCGATGGCAAGTTCCCGCACAATGTGTGCGGCGAGTGCGGACTGTGAGTGCATCTGGGCGGAGTCGAACTGGGAACAACAGGAGGGACGCGAGTTCGATTTTGGGGGATGTTTATTAGGTGCGTGCAGGAGAGCGTGGACGCCGGGAGCACGGCGCCACGGTGCCACGGCGTCACGACGGCAGCGGCGACACGCTCTCCTGCTTCACTCCACTACAGCCACGCTGGTGCCGCGTAAACTCCGTCTTCTTTCCAAACGCCATGCCACAGCCACACGTCCACATCCGGTTGTGCACCCGCATGTGTTTGGCCAAGTTGCTGCTCTCGCTAAAGCGCTTGCCACACCCGGGGAACTTGCACACCAACGGCTTCAGCCCCGTGTGGGTCCGGGTGTGGATGCTCAAGGCCGTGCTCGTTGCAAACAGCTTGCCGCACTCTGCACACGAGTACGGCCGCTCGCCAGAGTGGATGCGCGAGTGCTGCACTAGCACGCTGGCACTGGCAAAGGCAGCACCGCACACCTCGCAGGCGTGTGGCTTGTGCTTGGTGTGGGTGTAGACGTGGCGAATAATCTTCTGGCGCTGCGTGAACGGTTCGCAGTTCCGCGTGCAGCCCGCCCAGCGACAGACATACTCCAGACACCCGGAGCCCACGTGGTCGGCAATGACATGAGCCGTGAGGCTGGCGAGCGACAGAAACGTCTGGCTGCAGCCCTCCCATCCACACCGCGTGGAGGCCGCGTCCGAGGGACTTTCGGGTGTCGGTGGGACGGCGCGGATTTTGGGTGAACCCGCAACCACGGCCGCCAGCCCCACATGCTGTGACACATGCTGTGCCAACCCCCCAACACTGCCGCTAACGTACCCACAGTGGTCCCATTCGCAGAGATACTGTTCCATGCTCCCCGCCACGTCCACGTGCTGGCTCACCACATGGCTGCTCAACTCCAGCGGGTTGTTGGATGTGTGCTGGCACTGGTCCCACTGGCACTGGCCCGAGGGATCAAGCAGGAGCTGGAATAAATAGTCCGAGTGCGCCTGGATGCTTGCCGGTTCTGTCTGCCACACCTCAAGCTGCTGCGACTTGGGGGTGTGGGGGTGGTGGTGCGACACGTGCGAGTGGTGCACGTGAGGAAACTGGACGTTGAGGTCACTGAGGGCTGTCTGGGTCTGCGATAGCGACAGCGCGAGATCCGAAATAATCTTGTGTCGTTTCTCAAGGGGGAGCGCGTTGGGAAACACCTCCACCTGTGACGAGAGCCGCGAGAGGAGCGACTGCACGTTGGCAAGAAGCGGCTGCAACGGCTGGAGCGAATCTGGCACCGTGTTCCCTGAACCGTCGCTCGTGGCAACCTCGCCAGGCGGGCAGGGGGTGGTTTCCGACGCCACCACCAGAGACGCGCTTGACGACTCCACGTCCAGGATCAACGCGGGGTGCGGGTGGCACGGGTCGCTGCCGGCACAGCCCCCGACCTCGCCACACTCAACCCCCTCGCACTCGGTGTCGCAGACATCAAAACAGAGATCCAACTGGCAGCACGAGTCCAACATTTGCTTCAACTCGGCCTCCTCGCGCGCGTGCGTCTGGCTGGGATCCAGACAGTTGTGGATGTGGCCGTGCACGTGTGTGTGGTCCTTGTGCCGGTGTATATGCCCGTGGGCATAGGAGTGGGCAGGATGAGGTTGTGGCATGGAGGCGACAATGGGTAGCGACCGTTGGGCAGATATAGCTTACCCTAGAGGACGGAGGTGGGAACCCTAGAGGTTATGCAAGTGGGTGGAAAGTGCGATGAGTAGACGCAGGGCCATGCACCTTGACGTCAGGTGGGAGGAATGGCACACGGAAGAGGCTTGTGTGGGACGGCGGTGTGGCGTGAGCCGTGTGGAGGGACGCGTGGCGCCTGCGTGCTGTGGCGCGTGGTGCCGCGCGGCGTTGTGTGGTGTCGCGTGGTGTCGCGCGCCGCCGGCACCCGCACACGTCTCGGCTTTCTCATCGTTCACTATATCTGGCGCCCGGCACCGCGCCGGCCTTACACACTAAACGGCTCGTACTTGGTCTTCAACAAGCGCAACTGCGACTCGAAGGTGTCCGTGTCAAGGTACCCGCCCTTCAACCAACGGAACGTCTCGCCCTTGGTCTCCTTGTAGGGGTTGCGAGTGTGGAGCACGCGGCGGTTGTTGAACAAAACAGCCAGACCCTCCTTCATCTTGACGGCAATCTGGTTCAGCTTCTTGTCCACCTCGGCGTCAAGAAGCTTGATGCCGCGGAGGAAGTTCTTGAAGGTGGCCGCCGCCTTGGGGTCGGCGTCGGTGATGCCGTACTCAAACTCCGCCATGTTGGCCGGCGAGTAGTTCACCTCCTTGATGTTGCCATCCAAGTCCTCCACAATGGTGTGCTTGGTGATGGCAAAGTACTGGTCGTCGTGGCCGATCTTGTGGAAGTTGATCGGGTAGTCCTTCAACGCCTGGTACGCCTCCGGGTCCGCCTTCTTGACCTGCTCCGCCGCATAGAAGGCGTCGCAGAAAAGCGACTCGCCGCCCACCGTCAGGTTCTGCAACGCGTGCAAGATCTGGATGCCCGGAGGCGCCTCGTAGTACATGAGGTCCGAGTGGAACGGCAACTTCTTCGGGGTGAAGGCAAGGTTCTTGGCGTTGGGCACCGTCTTCACGTCAAACAACCGGCCGTAGAAGGTCTCGCGGAGGTAGCCCATGCGAGCAATGATGTGGTCGAGAGCCCACTTGCCGTCGGGCATGATGAAGTTGTCGCCCTCGGGAATGCCGTTGATGTACACAATCCCAAACTTGTTGAGGTCGTCAAGCACCTTGAAGTACTCCTCGTCGTTCTCATGGTAGCCCTTGAAGGTGTGCGTGTTCACAAGCTCCTCGCCGTTGGCCCAGAACTTGTTGTGGTCCCACAACTCCATCTCCGTCTCGAGGTTCTTGCCCTTCTTGATGAGGTCCGGGCGCAGGAACTTGCGGAGAAACGTCTGGTCGTACACCGACTCCACGCCGTCCGACCAGGTGATCTGGAGCGCCGGCAGTCCGTCGGCCGTGGTGATCATCTTGGGCTCGCCCGCCGGCTTCACGTCGTACGGAAGGTCCGACGTGGAGAAGATCTTCTGGCGCGAGTTGGGCTCGAACGACGCCTCCAGCTTGTCGCTGTCTCTGAGGAAGAAGTTGGAGAACGACACCGTGTCGCTGCCGTGGATGTCCTTGAACAGGAGCTTCACGTGCGAGTCGTTGAACCCCTGGAGAACCATCGACGACGGCAGAGCCGAGGCGTGGAAGCGCACAAGCGAGCGCGAGGTGCGGGTGAAGGTGCGAAGCATTGTCGGTGGGGGAGTGTGCAGGGAGGGTGTGATGGCGGCAGTGGCAACGGGCGGTTCCCGGGTCTTATATACACGGGATTCGGATGCGGAGCGGATGGCCCCAGCACGTGGATTGTGGAGCTGAATCCTGCGCAGCGCATGAGGCTGCATATGCGTGCATGAGATGCCGGAGGAACGGAGCGCTCGGACTGGCCATTGGCGGACGTGTGACTGCACGTGATTGGTATGCACGTAAAGCCCGCAACCCGAGGAAGCCAGTGGTGTGGCTGGTGGGTGACGGCGGGCCCGTCCTGGCGTGCCTGCCGTCGATATGCAGTGGGGGATAACTATGACGTAACGTTTTTTCTCCCACGTGCAGCACCACCCTGGCTACTGTTTCCGTATGCGGTAATCACGCAGAACCTGTCCGCATAGCCGAGGGCGCCGCCGCGGAGGGCAAGACAGCCGAGATAGCGTATTGGGCATGATTCGGCGAGCACTCCGAGCATCCAACCGAGCCCAATCGGGTTGTATTTACACTCTTTCCTATTCGGGGCCACTGGCTGCGCCGTTTGTCACGGGCTGCCGCGCCGCCCGGCTCCCAGACCCGCGGCCCGCTGCTAAAACCGGTCGCTGCCCTCGTACACCTGCAACGGCTCCACCACCCGTTCGTCCACCACCACCGGCCGCGTCCACTCGCTCTTGCGCTCCTCTCCCAGCCGCACCCACTTGGCGGGCCAGTCCACCTGTTCGCTCATGGCAAGGTCCACGTCGCTGGCGCGCCACGGCCGCACCTCTCCCCTCACCACCGACTCTGCCACACCGCACATCTTCTCCGCCATGTACCGCCGTGTGTAGAACCGCCACATGCGCACCGGGGTGTTCAAGAAGCCAACAATGTTGGGGATCGGCACCACGGCCACCGGCTGGCTGGCAAGAAGGAGCCGCCCGTGCGAGTCCACGAGCCGCGACGGGTCGAGTTCCGGTGCGTACGGAGCCCCGGCGTACTCCGACGGAAGAATGTACAGGGGAGCCACCGGCGGGAGTTTGTCCTCGGCGTCCTTGTTTTCGTCCACGGACGAGTGCTGGATCGAGGCATCCTTGGTGGCGGCTTCGGGGTCGGTGGACTCTGCCACCATCACGGTGGGGGGTTCCACGGTGGTTTCAGTGCTGGTGGTTTCAGTGCTGGTGGTCTCCAGGCTCGCGGTCTCCACACTTGCCTTGGGTGTGTCGCTGAGATCGGTGTTCACAGCCACAGGTGCAATCGAAGCCGCGTCCACGCTCTCCGCGTTCTCCACAGACTCCGGGGGATCCAACGGTCCCAACATCCCCTCGTGCAACCCCCGCATGTACTCCTTGTAGGCACCCCGTCCAATGCAAATCACCCCGCCCTCGCCCTCAAACGTCTTTTCCGGCACCTCCACCTTGTAGTTGACACCAATCACCTCGCTGGCCTGGAACAACGGAACCGGTCCCTCCGTCTTCACCTCTTCCTCCTGCGCTCTTCTGGAGTTGCGGATCCTTTCCGCCACAGCCGCACGGATGTCGCCTTGGCGTTCCTCAGTAAACAACTCAAAGTCCACGCCGCCGGCATTCAACACCGGCTTGACAAAGTGCCGCCAGTACCACAACAGCGTGGCAAGAAAATCGTTCGGCGGCGGAGCACAGTACACCGTCACCTTGCGGGGCACCACGTTCACCGCCATTGTCTCGTCAAGCCGCTGCGACACCCGTTCCATGGCCGCGGCGCGAACCGCCTTCTGCTCATACCGGTCGTAGAGCGCACCGCCTCCAAACACCCCCACAACGCCCCAGAAGATCAGCCAGTTCCGCGACGGAAGCCGGAGCCGCGGGATGCCAAGGGCCCGGAGGGCAGGGTTCAGCATCTGGTGGAAGAGAAAGTGGGGTGTGTGCAGGATGCCCAAAGCGGCAGCCGAGCCGGCGCGGCAGCGAGTGGGGGCGGCAACCAGGGTCACACTTTGGGCAACGCCACTGTGGATTCGTCTTGCTCTACACCGGACTGGTCGCGCCCGTGTCTACGCGCTTCCGGGCACGCCGTACGCCTCGACCCACAGCCCCACCTCCTCGCCCAACTGCTTCACCTCGGCATCCTCGGCCGCCAACTGCTTGAAGCTCTCCAAGCGCTCCTTGGCCGTCTTGCCCGCCTCCTGCTCTCTCAACCGCACCGCCAAGTCCACGGCCGTCCGCACCCACCCGGCCACCTTCTTGAACTCCTCCTTGCCAAACCCACGGGTGGTCATCGCAGGCGTGCCCACGCGCAACCCGCTGGGGAACAAGGCACTCTTGTCACCAGGCACCGTGTTCTTGTTGGCAGCAATGTTCATGTGCTCCAACACCGTCTCGACCCGCGCACCGTCAATGCCAAGCGGCCGCAAGTCCACAAGCACCAAGTGCGTGTCGGTGCCGCCCGACACCAACTCCAACCCCACCTCCTGGAGCGACGCCGCAAACAGAGCCGCGTTCTCCACCACCGCCTCCTGGTACACCTGGAACTCCTTGGTGGCTGCCTGGCCAAGCGCCACCGCCAACGCCGAGATGGTGTGGTTGTGGGGCCCGCCCTGGTGGCCGGGGAACACAGAGAAGTTGATCTTGGACTCCAAGTCGTACAACACCTCCTTGCCGCTCTTGAGCGTCTTGCGCACCCCCTTGCGGAAAAAGATCATTGCGCCACGCGGCCCGCGAAGCGACTTGTGCGTCGTGGTGGTGACAATGTCACTGTACTCAAACGGCAGCGACGTCACCTTGGCCGCCACCAACCCACTGATGTGGGCCATGTCCGAAAGAAGGTAGGCTCCCACCAGGTCGGCAATCTCCCGCATGCGCTTGTAGTCCACCTCGCGCGCATAGGCACTGGCGCCAGCCACAAGCACCTTGGGCCGGAAAAGAGCCGCGGTCTTGGCCAAGGTGTCGTAGTCAATGATCCCCGTCAGCTCGTCCAACCGGTACGGCATCGTCTGGAAGTACTTGCTGATGTACAGGATCTTGGTCTTGGCCGTCTGGTAGCCGTGCGAAAGGTGGCCGCCGTGCGGGAGATCCAACCCCATCAACCGGTCGCCCACCTCCATCACCGCGGAGTAGGCGTACAAGTTGGCCGGCGCGCCCGAAAGCGGCTGCACGTTCACGCCCCACAAGGCCGGGTCCAAGCCAAACGCAGCAAGCGCCCGCTTCTGGCACAACGCCTCGGCCTCGTCAATGTGCTGGTTGCCGCCGTAGTAGCGCTCGCCCGGGTACCCCTCCGAGTACTTGTTCTGCATCTCCAGGCCCAAGAGGTCCATCACCGCCCGCGAGGTGAAGTTCTCGGACGGGATAAGGGTCACGTTGCGGAGCTGGCGCTGGCGCTCGCGGCCGAGAATCGCCAGCATTTCCGGGTCCACCTCCGCCACAGGGGACGTGAGGAGCGTCGAGAGCTGCCGGGCAGCAGGCACCCGGGCGGCGGAAAACACGCCAATGCGGCTGGCAGAACGGGAGACTCTGAGCATGGTGGATGAGTCAAGGTGGAGGAGATGACACTTTTTATGCAGAGGGTGCACGGATGCACCGCCGCCCGGAGTCGGTCCGGAGTCGGCACCGAGTCCGCGCCGAGTCCGCGCCGAGTCAGCGCCGAGTCCGCGCCGAGTCAGACGCAGGGTCCTGCACCCCGCTCGGGCTGGATGTGTTCGTGCATTCATGGCCTACCGGCTGCCCCCGCTCACCGCGCTCACGCCGCCCAACCGCCGCATCACCCGCCACTTTTCGTGGTCGTAGTGGCCCACCGCCTCCTCGGGGTACCCCAGTGTTTCCGACGACCCGCTGTCGTCGTCCTCCACCACCGGAAGCACGCTGCGCGAGGGGCTGGCCTCGCGCCGAGGACTCTCGAAGCTCCGCCGGCTCTCAAAACTCCGCCGGCCCTCAAACAACTTGCGCATGGGACTCCCCGACAAGACCGACAGCCGGCGGCTCCGCGGCAGCAGCGGCGGCGACGGTGCTTCCCGGCACTCCAAGCTTTTCTTCAACGGCGGGAGCTCGTGGGGTGGCGCCACCACCACGTGGCGCGGGAACACCGTCGCCTCGCCTCCGAACCCGCCCGTCCACTCGTCCTGGTGGTGGTGCCACTCGGCAAGGGTGATGTGCGAGGCGTCCTTGGGCGAGAAGGCCGGCGTGGCCCGTTCGGGCGAGAGATCCCGGATCTCGCGCTCCAACAGGGAAAAGTTGGACGGGGTGTGGCCGGGGTGTTGGAGATCGGCATCCATGCAGAGTCCGGGCTCGAGCCGCCGTGGCTGCCGGTGGTGTGTGTCTCCATGCTCCGTGTCTGCGGGGAGTTCCTCGGCAAACTGCTGGAACTCTTGCTGGGCCTCGGGCGGGATGGGTTCTTCAAAGTCGTCGCTGGCGTACTCGTCGCTGGCGTATCCCTCGCTCACGGTCGCCATGGACACGTTCAGCGTGAGGTTGATGGCGTGTGTTTCCTGCGGCTCCCCTCCTTCTGCCGCCACTTCCTGGGCTCTCGTGTCCGTTTCTCCCTCTGGCTCCTCGGGAATGATATCCTTGCCCCACACGCCGGGCTCGGCCCCCCACATGCGCTCCTGGTACATGCGCTCCTGGTACATGCGCTCCTGGTACATGAGCACCTGGCTCTTGCCGCGCTGGAGAATCGGGGGAAGCAACTCGCTCGGGACCCCGGCAAGATACTGCTGCTCTTGCCGAAACACCATGGCGTTGGTGGTGGTGGTGGTGTGCGGCAGCGGGAGAAGCCACTCGGATGCGTGCACCGCCTGTGGCTGCTTCTCCTCCGTCTGTTTGGGCGTGGCCACGGCCACCTTCTGGTCATTCTCCACCAACGTGGTGAGCGATTCCTTGTTGACAACCTGGCTATCCCCACCACGTGGGTGTCCAGAAATCACCCGGCCCCAGTGCCCGCCTGCCGCCACAAGCACCACCATGCTGACGGCCGATATGGCAATGTCCACCCCGCCGCCGAGCCGCATGGCTGATAGCAAGACGGCCGTGACAAGGAAAAAGGTGTGCACCACACCCGCACCCACGCACCCGCCGATCAGCGTGGACTGGAACTGCACTCCCACCAGGAGCAACACGCAGCACAGCAGCGCCGTGTGGAGAGGGAAGCAGACACGGCCCGTGTGGATCCGACTCGCCAGGAGACCGGCCAGCACCGCCGCAAGCACTGCAAGCGCCGCGTCTAGAGACCAGCTGCGCATCAGTGAGTGGAAGGAGTGCAAACGGGCGGGCGGACTTGGAATGATGCGGGCTGTTGCGGCATGCACGTTGTGTGTACCTTTTTCCCGATCCGGCCACGGGGTCTGCGGGTAGGCACACGCCCGCTTGCTAACAACCCGAAAGCTTAATGCCCGGCCAGTCCCGAGCCATGGAAGGCGGGTCCGGGACGGTGCGCGCAGCAACAAAACACGGGAAGGTGGTGGCGGTGAAGCGGATGCGGCGCGACCGCGGCGAGGACTGGCACGACTTCAAACGGCGCGTGGAGACCGAGCACCGCATGATGCAGGCCGCGGCCGGCGAGCACGTGGTGGCCGTGTGCGGCATGAGCACTGCCCGCTGGCGCCACCGCGGCGAGATCGTCATGGAGTGGTGCGACGGCACTGTTTGGGACCGGTTTCGTGCCCACACCGTGGGCGACCCCACCCGGTGGTGGCACCAGATGTGTGCGGCCGTGGCACACCTCCATGCCCAAGGCATGGCCCACCGCGACTTGAAGATGGCCAACATGGGAGTCTCGCCGGCGGGGGACATCAAGCTCATTGACTTTGGCACGGCTGTGTGTGCCCCCACGGCTGTTGGCGTGGTGGGGTCGCCGCGGCTCATGGCCCCGGAAATGTTGGCAAGTATTCGCTACCAGCTGCAGCCGGTGGACGTGTGGCTGCTCGGGATGATCCACTGCGCCTTGTTCCACGGACGGTTTCCGTGGACGGAGGCCAAGACAAGCGACGAGAGGTACCGGGCGTGGTTGGAAACCGGCGAGGGGGACTTCGAAGAGGTGGAGCGGCGGATGCTTCAGGTGGAGGTGCAGCTACGGTGGGACATGCCCCGGGTGGTTGCCGAGGGAGGGTGAGCCGTGTGTGTCCGGGGTCCGCACCGGAGTCCCGGTGCCTCTGTGTCGGTGCCTGCCTCCACGTGCCGTCCACTCTACAGGGCCTGTCCATTCCTACTCGAGATACAAGCTTGCAGCAGAGACAATGTCTCTGTGCACCAACTCCAAACTCTTCTCCATCTGCTCCTCCAACTTGGCGTTGCCAATGGTCTTGGCCGCCTGCACCAACTGGCGGAGCAACTCCTCCAAGCGCTTGAACATGCGGATCAACAGACCCTCGTACACATCCGTCATCTTGCAGATCTGCGTGAAGGACGCCCCCGAGCACCACGCATACACCACCTCCATGAGCTCCAGCCGGAACAGCTCGACATACTCCTTCTCCACCACCTCGAGCTTGCAGTCGCGATACACCTTGGCCAAGCGCACCGCCGACTCCTGGAGTGTCTTGAGCGGCTCGGCCAACTCGGGCGCCAACCGCGGCACCTCCTTGGAGCGCTCCTGGAACACAAAACACGAGAGAAGCCCCGCGTTCTGCGCCGGCGTGAGGTCGTTCAAAACACCCGCAAAAATAAGCTCCGTGAGAAGAAGCTCGTCGCCGGTGGAGATCTCGCACGCCACGCGGCCCTTGAGTTCAATCACGTCGCTGGCGTTGGTGAAGCCAAGACGCCGGAGCACGCGCTTGCGCTTGCGGAGATCATCCATCTGCACCACTGCCTGGGCACTGGCAATCTGGCCCGCAAGCTCCGTCGCAAGCTTGGTCTTTTCCACCTTGTGCTGGTACTGGGCATACACCGTGTCAAGGTCGCTGGACCCGGCAAGCTCGTGCTGGGCCAACCGGCCCTCGAGAATCTCGATCTTGAGCACCAACTTGGCAAAGTCGTCGTCGTCGATCTTCATGTTCTTGACCGGGTCCAACAAGGGAATGCCCTTGGGGAAGCGCTTGTGCACCTCGCCAACCGCCCGCTCAAGTGTCTTCTTGTTCAGCACCTTGAGCTTGATGGACGAAATGGCCGAGATCAGATCGAGTGTGATGGGAATGGTGGTGGCCACCGTGGGCTCGCCCGCAGCCGCAGGGCGAATGCCCACCGGCATGTCCGGGTTGAACATCTTCACCAAGCCAAGCGGCAGGTCGGCAAACATCAGCGTGACAAACACCTCCACGAGGTACAGCGCGTGGTCCGAGTACGGCTCGGAAACACGCTTGGTGGAGCGCTTTTCGAACTTCACCACCACGCCCCAGCCGTACTCGTGCTCCCCCACCTGCACCCTCACCAAGCGGCCCTCCTGGAGAAACGGAAGAATGTGCGAAGGGTGCGAGACAATGAACTGGCGGTCCTTGCGGTACTGCTCCACCTGCTGCGACGACTCGTAGTAGTCCCGCACCAGCGGCTCGTTGGGCACCACCATGTCGGCCACTTCTGCGTTCACCTCTGCCAACTGCTTCTCCAACTTGGGCACCAGCAGCGCCTGCTGGAACTGGAAAAACGAGTGCTGGAGCATAAACTCCGGCAGCACTCCCTCCACCCGCAACAAGTTGAGGATCATGTTGTAGCCAAGGTGGAACGACAGGTCCAACCGGTCGGCCTGGCCCTTCACCATGCCCTTGGCCACTGCCGGCTCCATCTTCTCGTCGATCATCATGATGACAATCCCGCGGTCGTCGAGACCACGGCGACCGGCACGACCCAGCATCTGGATGTACTCGCCGCCCAGCACCCACCGGAACCCCTTGCCGTCCCACTTGCGCACCAGCGTGAACACCACCGTCTTGGCGGGCATGTTGAGACCAATGGAGAAGGTTTCCGTGGCAAACAACACCTTCACCAACCCCTCCTGGAAGAGAAGCTCGATGATTTCCTTCAAAAGCGGGAGAAGCCCCAGGTGGTGGATGCCGATCCCGCGCCGGAGAAGCGGGAGCATGTTCTTGATCTGCGGAAGCTCGCGGTCGTGCTCCGGCAACACCATCACGGCGTTGTTGTAGATCTTGGTCACCGTGTCGTGTTCCTCCTCCAGGTTGAAGTCCAACTTGGACATCTTCAACGCAAGCGCCTCGCAGTCCCGCTTCAGGAACGAAAAGACAATCACCGGGTTGTACCGCTTGGTCCACACCATCTTGACAATCTTGTAGATGTCTCCCTTGTCGCGCTGGCCCCCCTTGAACGTCTGGCCCTTCTTGCCCTTGGAGTCGCCGGCACTCGGGTCGTCGCCCTGCTTGATGCTGGCCATGGCCCGCTGGAAGTTTTCCTCCCGGAACACGCTCCGCTCGTCCACCACGAGATGGATGCCGTCTCCGCCCTCGGGGAAGAGATAGTGCTGGAGCGGCGTGGGCCGGAAGTCCGTGTACACCACATGGCACGGCTGGCGGTGGATTTCCACAATCCACTCCGCAAACTCCAACGCGTTGGGAATCGTGGCCAGGAGAAACACATAGTGCACCTTGTCGGGAAGAAGAATCATTGTCTCCTCCCACACCACTCCACGTTCGGCGTCCCGCATGTAGTGCACCTCGTCGAAAATCACCCACGCCACCTCCCGCACCACCTCCAGTCCGCGGTACAACATGCTCCGGAGAATCTCCGTCGTCATCACGAGACAGTCCGCGTCGGGGTTGATGGTGACGTCACCCGTCATGAGACCCACGTTGCCAAACTCCTTCTGCAACTCGCGGTACTTTTGGTTCAGCAACGCCTTGATCGGCGACGTGTAGATCACCCGCTGTTTGTCCCGGAGAGCCTGGGCAATGGCGTACTCCGCCACCACCGTCTTGCCGGCCGACGTGTGGGCCGACACCAACACCAGCTCGTTGCGGTCAATGCACAGGATCGAGGTGTCCTGGAACGGGTCGAGCGTGAACGGATACGTTCTTGCGTCGAGCGCTCGTTTGTGTTCGCTGATGGGGACGTAGGGGTAGTTGGGGGGGAGCGCCACCTGGTGGCGCACCGTGTGGGTGAGTTTCACCAGCGCGTCCTCGGTTGCTGCGGCCGTCAATCCGGCCGACGGCGCCACCTCGCGGGACGCCTCGATGGTTGTGGAGTCAAACACCACCGGCGTGGAGCCCTCGTCGCCCTGGGTCTTTTCCTGCCGTTTGCTCTCGCCGTCCGTCTCTGTCTCCTCAAACCGTCTCTTGGGTCTCGGTTCGCTGGGGGCCGCTTCCGGCACCGCCGGCGCCTCGCCAAACACGTCAAACAAGTCGTCCATGAGGAAGAGATGGGGTAGAAAAAAAATCCATGCACGCTGCACGATTATGCGCCTTGTGCAGCAACGGCTGGCACAGGGTCGGCGCCCGCAAGGGCCCGCAGCACGGCCGCAGTCCAGCCGGAGGTCTCGAGAAGGTCTCGGTGGAGAAGCCAGAGGTTGGACAAGGTTTCCTGCCGGAGGGCGTACGTTTCAGGGTCCAACAGCTCCCGGGTCGACGTCACATACTCTTCCATGACCCGCGGCAAGCGCAAGAGAAGGTGCTCGGCAGTGTGGGGCTGGTGTGAGAGTCCTGACGCAACACTCACCACGGCAGGGAAGGGCAACCGTGTGATGGCGGCCAGAGTGAGGTGCGGCGCAAGATGGACAAAAATCTCCGGCAGCGCCGAGGCACGCACCACGGGAGGCACCGCTGCCACCGCAAGAGACTCGCAGAGCGACTCGAGGTGGGGGACAAAGTGGGTGAGACAGGGAAGCGAGAGTGCGGCAAGAAGCTCCGGGGTGGGAGCAAGACGGGCAATTCGTTCGGCCGCGTCTGTGGGGTCGGCGTACGACAACCCGGCAAGAAGCTGCACCACGGCAGCATTGTGGAACAGAGAGTCGTAGTGGACGGTGGCGGCCCCGATGTACGGCTCGATGGCAGCCGCCACGCCCTCAACCGCCACCACCTTGGCCAAAAACCGGATCACGGCGTCGAGGTAGAGAATGTCGTCAGTGGCAAACGCATCCGCAGGCACAGCAGCCCAGTGCCCGTCCCCTGCACCGGTCACCAAAGCAGCCTGGAGATCCAAGAGCCTCGACTTGGTGGTGTTGTTTGCGGGGGTGTCGTCAAGCGCCGCAACCCGGGCCAACACCTCGCCAATGTCTCCGGACTTGAACCGCCGCCGCACAAGCTGGTTTTCGGGCACCGCCACAAGCAGCGCCACGCACTGCTCAATGGCACCCGCCACACCGAGACTCGGGGTCTCAAAGTACACCTCGACCATGGTGTGGAACACCTGGGTGGAGGCAAGGTACTCGCCGCCCCGCGCCACCACCGACGACACCACGAGCTCCTGGAACGGCGGCGAGGACCGGAGAGCCGCCACAATCGCGTCTTCCGGGAAAATGGCAATCGCCCTTGCCGGCTCGAGCGCCCCGAGAAGGGTGGCGAGGACGGCAAACGCCGTGTCCGGGTCTCCGCCGGCCTCAAACTGCTGGAGCAAGCGCCCGGCAAGCTCGCCAAGCAAGTCGTCGGGCGCCTGCTCCACCTCGCTGCCCAACTCGGCAAGCGGCACCGACGCAAGCTCCGGCGCGGCAATCAACTGGCGGATCGTGGGAAAAGACATGCTGGTTGAGCCGGCGCAGGCGATGAGCATCGCCACCTGCATGCTGCCCGTGCTTCCGCCCGCCTTCACCAGCTCCCGGCTCGTGTCGCTCTACGCGGACTGGCGGCTGTTGAAGGTGACCAACCCCGAGGGCTACGAGGCCAACATGGACGCGTGGGTGGGTTTTTTGGCCGGCGGGTATGTCGACGGCCGGCGGGTGTGTGTGGTGGACGGGCGGCGCGCGGCCCGGGACTTGGCGTGTCCAGGCCACGGCCGGCCGGTGTTGGACGAGGTGGTGGCGCGGTTGGTGGAGAGTGGGCAGTGGGTGGAGCGGGGTGCGTTTATGGGGAGAACCACAAGCGTGTACCGGCGCGGGGTATGGGATCGGGTGGCGGGGTGGTGGCGGCTGTCTCGAATGGACACGGTGTACGTGGCAGTGGCGGGAATGGCCAAGGCGGTGCAAGAGGAGGTGGTTCCCGAGGCCACCAAGCACGGTTTTTGCTCGGGGCTGTATGTGGTGTTTCTGGTGGAGCAACTACGGGAGTGGACAGGACAGGCAGAGGAAATGATGGTGTATCTCCAGCGCGACGCCAACATCGGCAGCGTTGGTCGCGGGGTGGTGAAGATCCACCTCGGAAGGACGGTTGGGTGTGACTTGGAGGCGGTGGAGGCGCCGACCGATACCGAGGTGTCGATTGTTGAGCTCTACGCATTGGTTCGTGGGTTGGAGGCATCGGTGGCCCGCGCAGCCAGTCGCGTGGCGGTCTCCGTGGGCAAGGCTCGGGGGGCTCTTGGTGAGGGGGACAGGCTGCAGGCAATGGTGTGGTTGCGGGTCCGGCGTCGGCAAGCGCAGGAGTTGGAGCGCGCGGAGAGAGTGTTGCACCAGGCATTGGACGTGGTGGCTGCGGTGGAGAACAGTGCCACGGCTGTGGAGGTGGCGAAAGTGATGCAGGGAGCAACCAAGGTGTTGCGGGCAGCAAACCACGAGGCAGGGTTGTTGCAGGAGGTTATGGAGGAGGCGCGGGACGAGGTGGAGACGGCAGGGAAGATGGAGACGGCGCGGAATGAGACGACAGAGAAGGAGGCGGCGGATGAGGAAGACGAGGAGCTCGAGCGCGAGTTGAAGCAACTCGAGAGAGGCGAAGAGGAGGAGGTGTTGCAGAGACTCGCACAGCTCAAGGTGGAGGCCAGCGAACCGGCATCCCTGTCCCAGCCGCAGCCCGGGGTGGAGCCAAGCAAACCGGCACCCCGGTCCCTGCCCTTGGTGTCTTCATAGCACAATATACCACATTCTACTCCTCCCGCTGCAAGACAATCTCGCTCTGCTTAAAGTACCGCCTCCCGTCCTCGTCAATCATCACCAAACTCAACAAGGTTTTGGTGGAAAACTTCTTGTTCACGTCCCTGTAGGTCGGGGTGAGGTCAAACCCGCCTAGGAACAAGCGGATGGGGATCGTCTCGCCTCGGACCGGTGCTCCGTCCATGATTTCAAACCGCACCAAGGTCTCGTTGGCACTCTGCTGGCCACTGGCCGTGTTCACCGTTTCCCGCCGTATGAGCAGAAGCTCCATGTGCTTGATCTTGAGCCGCACAAGAAGAAAATAGATCCGCCCCACCACCACGTCCTTCAACAGAAACCGGCTCTTGGAGTACTCAAACTCCAAGTGGAGCAAGTCCTCGATGCCAATGTCCATCTTCACGCTTGCCGGCACCTCCGGCACCTGGGCATAGGTGTAGCACCACAACTCCTTCTCCTTCACCACGTCGTACGACGACAGCTTGCGGTGCACCGTCACCTTGAGAATGTACCGGAGATTGACACTGGTGCCGTGGTACAGCTCGTGCTGCTTCTCCACATTCTTGAACTCAAAGGGGTATGTCTCTGGCGTGCGGAGCTCGGCAGGCGCTGCCAACTCCTGCGACAAGCTGAGAAACTCGTCGTGCAGCCGCAGGTCGTTGGAAAACGTCTCGATGGTGCCGAGAAGCTGCACGCGGATGCCAAGGTGGTCGACCCGCTTGCCGTCCTTGGTGCGCACCGTCACGCTTCCGCGCACGCTCTCGCCGTCCTTGTAGAGCGGATACAGCTCCTTGGTTTTGGAATTGGACGGCTTGGGCACCGGGGCATCCACCATCTGCCGCAGGTCCTCGTGGTCGAGCCGGATCTCGATGTCAAGCGGCGTTTTGTAGAAGAACGACATGGTGGCTGTGAGGTGGACCTCATCGGCCATATCGGGAAATGCGTGCTCCCTTGCCTAATCCGGGCCGGAGTGGTGCATTGCCGTATCGGGAACAGCCGCCACCGTGGCCTAGTGACTAATCCAGCGTGGCTCAGAGGCGTGCCTGCCCACCATGCTCCTTGTGTTCAACGACACCTTCGTGTCCCACCCGGCCCACGTGGCCTTCCTCACGGCGATTCTTAACTACGGCTACAACAAGCCGCGGTTCCACTACGGCGTCATCACCACGCCCCGCATCAAGCAGTTCCCGGGCGAGTGCCTTCTCATGAAGCCCGGCTCCGGCGCCTTTCTCGTGGTGCTTCTTGCCGACGAGCTGCCCGAGCGGCCGCCCTTTGCCCAGTCCACCAGCGCCAGCAACACCGCTGCGTGGGACGTGCCCGGCACCTACGTGCCGCCGGCCGAACAAACCATCCAGTTTGCCACGGCCGAGCCGGTGGACCACCTTCTCCCGCGCGTGCTCGGGTCCATTGGGTTCAAGCCCGCCGGCGACGGCGTGGCGGAAATCACCGGCTTCACCCTGTGCCAGAAGGGCGTGGGCCGCTACCTCCTCACCGAGCTAGACGCCTGGGTCGCCAACGGCACCGTGGAGCGCTTTGGCCTCACGTCTCCGGTCCGCACCATTCTCCTGGTGGTGATCCAGGAACACGACCTCGTGCCGTACTACTCCAAGTTCGGGTACACGGTCCAGTCCATCGACACCGTAGACGTCTCCGGCACCTCGGCCCGGCTCGAGGGCGGCGTGGGGGCCACCGTGCCCTTCCACCTCGCGGTCATGTCCAAGGCCGTCTAGATTCCGTGCGCGTATACGTAGATAAGCGGTTCCGTGCGCACTAGTCCGGCGCCGCATGCACAGCTCATCGCCACACCCGCCTTCGCTCCTGTTCCCATGCCGCTTGATCTTCAGAAGCGGCTATTGCGCCACATCCTTGCCCAGCTCCGGTTGTTCTGCGAGATCGAGCTTCCCAACTTGGATGTGCTGTTGGGACTGTCGCATGTGGCGCTCCGCGACGTTCAGTTGGATCCCGACAAGGTGAGTCTTCCGGGGTTCTTCATGCGCTACGGCCAGGTGGCGGAGTTGGATCTACGCTTGGGGGTTCTGGATGGCGTGGTGGTGAGCGGCCGTGGTGTGGAGGTGGTGTTGGCACCGGGCACTGCTGGCGGGGAGTTTCTGCTTGACAAGAGCCAGGCAGATCTTGCTCGCAGCATGATGGTGGAGGGAGACGAGGAGGAACGCGAGGAGGGCGAGGAGGACGCCCAGGACCGTGCTCAGGGTGACAAAGACACCCCGCTGGCTCCCGCAGGAGCACCGCCCTCGCTGTTCATCCAGCGGGCCGTCGACATGGCCCTCGCCCGCTTGAGCGTCCTGTTCGAGAATGTGCGCGTGCTTCTCATGGTGGAGGGCGGCGAGGTGGCGGTGGCCGTCGACAAGGTGTCATTCCACGTCGAAGCGGGCGTGAGAAAAGTCTCCATCGAGGGCGTGACGGTGGAGGTGCTGGGAGCACCCCGGGGAGCCGGTGGGCTGCCTGCGGCCGCCCCGCCCGCCGCCACTCCCGCCGCCTCGCCCTCGCCCTCGCCTCCGCCCTCGCCCTCGCCCTCCTCTTCCAACTCCTCTGCATATGCCTCCATGTCCCAGTCCGTCTTCCCCACCGC
The DNA here is from genome assembly GCA_030572215.1 of Limtongozyma cylindracea. Classification (NCBI taxonomy): domain Eukaryota; kingdom Fungi; phylum Ascomycota; class Pichiomycetes; order Serinales; family Debaryomycetaceae; genus Limtongozyma; species Limtongozyma cylindracea. The sequence continues at coordinate 21,456 of JAJLZO010000184.1, forward strand.
CCCGCCCCTTCTCGCCTCCACCATCTTCTCCCACGAAGAGGCCTCGAGCTTGTACATGACGGCCAACATTGCCCTGGGCAGCTTGGCGCAGCCCGCACCCCCGAAATCAAGGGGCACGCCGGTGGCCCACATCGACCGTATTGGTCTTCTGTTTGGCAAGGCAGCCGCCGAGTTCGAGGCAGACGTGGGAACCGTATCCGTGTCCGCCGTGGGCGTGCCCCACGCGGTGGTGACTCTTGCCAACGGCATGGTGCGCCACTTCGGCGTGAAGCCTGCTGCCAACGAACCTGCCGCCCCCAACGTGTTCAAAAGCCTTGTGGTTGAGGAGTTGGTGGTGTGGGTCACACTGGGACTCGGGGCGTCGGGCAAGGGACTTGTCCCGGACTCGATGCGTCTTTCCCTTGCCGGCGCCACCCTCAACAACAACGGCGACGAGTTGGTGTATGGTGGCATCGACACCATCCGAGTGTTTCGAGGCACCGAGGAGCTCCTCCTGTTCACTGCGGACGCGCTGAGCGACCTTCTTGTCGAAGTGCTGGCCGGAGACACGACGCTCCTTCTCCCCAAGGACCTCAGGATTGCACTCGACAAGCATGCAATTGCCGACTGGGCCGCCCTTGCCGCACTCGTTCCACCGGCCCTCACGGCCGTCTCTCGCTACTCCAGACCGGCACGGACCCCCTCCGCCGCCTCGCACATGGAGATCCAGACCAGAGAGATCCAGGTGGAGGTGCGGCTGGAGGTGCACATGGCACTCACTGCCCACCCGGTTTCGTTTGTGGATGGAGTGGTGTCGTGTGCCCGGATCCATCTCCACGCCGACGGCAAGCGAGTGGGGAACATCAGCAAGGTCCGATACGCCCCTACCAAGGGCGACGAGCGGTTCAAGCTGTACGACCACGCGCGAGAAAAATCAGTCCATGCCAAGGGTGTGCTCGGCGTGGAGACGGTGGGCGTGACCTGCTCCATGGTCCTCGTGGAGCGGCTCCGGCTGGCTCTCCAGGACCTCCTTCCGTCTCTCCCGCGTGCAGCCGTCTCCCCGCTGCGGTTGGCCACACTGGTGGTGTTCCAGCCTCGTCCTGTGGCCTCGCTCCGCATGTCCATTGGTTCTGTCGTGGCCACGGTTGATCTGGTGCCCACGTTGGGGACAGTGGAGGTGCAGTGCGGCGATGTGTTTGGCTACGCCATGGACGGCGGCACGTGCGACGTGTTTGTCTCCACGGTCCACGCCACCAGCAACGGAAACGATCTTGTGTCGCTGGCAAACCCTGGCGACAAACGCACACCGATGGTGGGGGTGAAAATAGGCGGAACGGTGGACGTGGCCATCACCAACGCAGTGGTGGAGTACTACGGCGCGTGGGTGGGGCAGGAGTCGGCGGCCGAGCCAGCACCCGGTGCTCGCACCCAGGCAGCGCTCCCGCTGGTTGGTGTTTCCCTCACGTCCTGTGCAATCGGCCTCACCCCAGCCCGGCTCACGTCCAAGCTTGCTCTCTTCTTTGACCGCGGATCGGCCACCGTTTCCTCGGCGTCCATTGCATCGCACCTCCGTGCCACCACCCTTCTCCTTGTGGACGACCGTGCACGGATCGACCCGTCCCATTCCTTTCTCCGCCGCGGGTATGTTCACACCGGGTCTCTCGACAGCATCGACGTCAAGGTGACTCTCGGCACCCAGACCGCCACCGACATCCTAGTTGCGCGTGCCCAGCTCCACCTCTGCGCCGACACGGCCCAGTGTCTTGTGCTGACACTCTCCGATCTCCGGCTCCCCCCCGTGTTTCCGTACGAAGACAAGTTTGCTGTGGCGCCGGAAGTGGACGTGTTTGACGGAGTCGATCTCCACGCGTTCGAGCAGGCGCCGCGACGGCGGTCGCTGGTGGTGGTGATCTCCCCGCCCCCTCCGCCCGCTGCGATTGACATTTCCGAGCTGTACTTTGACGCCGAGGCGGAGGAGCCGGAGCTGCCGGTGATGGTGTCCGTGAGGGTGGTGGCGGCGGAGGTGTTTCTCCACGACGGCTACGACTGGCGCGAGACACAGATGGTGGTGCAAAAGACAGTGCGCACGGTGGCACGGCTGTCGTCGCCGGCTGCCGCCACCATGTACGGATCGATTGTGGTGGCCATGCCGGCCGGCAGCGACCGCGGGGAGTGGGAGCACGGGGTGGTGGAGCTGGTGGGCGTGCTGTTTGGGCGCTCGCCGTCCCACCGAGTGGCCATTGTTGCCTCCGGCTTGACCGCCAAGGTGTGTCTCAATGGCGACCCGGTGGACGTGGCGCTGGACGAGGCATACACCGTGAGCACCCTTGCGCTCGACGTGTCGTCATTCGAGATCCTCGACAACGTGCCCACGTCCACGTGGCACAAGTTTGCCACGTATCTCCGCAGCGCCGGCGACCGCGAGCTCAACCTGTCGATGGTGAGGGTGAGCATGGAGACGGTGCGGCCAATCCGCCGGCTCCTTGCGCAGGAACTCATTCTCGGGGTGCGGGTGCTCCCGCTCCGGCTCCACGTGGACCAGGACACGCTCGACTTTCTTGCGCGGTTTGGGGAGTTCAAGGACCCGCGGTTTGTGCTCCCGGTGCCTAGCGACGACGAGGTGTATCTCCAGCGGGTGGAGATTGCTCCGGTGCCGCTCCGGCTCGACTACAAGCCCAAGAAGATGGACTACGCGGGGTTGCGGAGCGGGCGCACGGCAGAGCTTGCCAACTTGTTTGTGCTAGACTCGGCCAAGGTGTTGTTGCGGCGGATTGTTGTCTACGGCGTGAAGGGCTTCCCGGCATTGGTGGACTGTCTCAAGGCTCTGTGGACTCCTGACGTGACCAACACGCAGCTCCCGCAGGTGTTGGCGGGGTTGGCGCCGGTGAAGCTGTTGGTGCGGATGGGCGGGGGTGTGAAGGACTTGGTGGCCGTGCCCGTGGCGCAGTACCAGAAGGACGGGCGGGTGTTGCAGGGGTTGCAGAAGGGCGTGGGCAGGTTTGGCACCACCACAGCCAGTGAGCTTCTCCGGTTCGGAGTCAAGGTGGTGACCGGAACCCAGAAGGCGTTGGAGGGGGTGGCGGGGTATGCCGAGAGCGGGCGGCGCGACTCGTCGGCGGGACTGACCCCCACGCCGACGCTGTCGCTCATCGGGCGGGCTCTGCTCAACCAGCAGCAGCCGACGTTTGCCCTGGTGTACCCGCAGCACGACGACGACGAGTTGGAGGAGGAGGAGGCCGAGCCGCGGGTGTACTCCCACTATGCCCACCAGCCCCAGAACGTGCAGGAAGGGTTGCACGAGGCGTACGTGCTGTTGGGCCGGAACTTCAACCAGGCCCACGAGGCCATCAAGGCGGTGGGCCGGGGCGAGGACTTGCGGGTGGGCACCACGGCGGTGGTGCGGCCGTTTATCGGAGCAGCCGAGGCGCTTCTGAAGACATTGATGGGGGTGCAGAACCAGTTCGACGGGAGCGGGAGGCAGGAGGCGGAGGACAAGTGGAAACGGCGGGACGAGGGCAGCGACTGTGGCAGCCGTCCCGGCCACAGCCCCCGCCAGAGCCCCCGCCGCGACAGCATGTAACACGCGCACGGCGCACCGTGCTGCAGGTGCCTGCAGGCACCTGCATTGCTCTGCATAGCTCATCGCCAAATCTTTACGCCATTACTCAGCATGTCTCTGATCTTGTCGCTGGCCACCCTCAACGACTTTATATCGCCGGGGTTGGCGTGTATCAAGCCGGCGGCGGTGGAGCCGCTGTACGAGGTGGGCAAGGAGACCAAGGCGCTTTCGCCGGCCCAGATCCTGCTTGCCGACTGTCTTGCCTGTTCTGGCTGCATCACCAGCGCCGAGGAGGTGTTGGTGGCGCAGCACTCGCACCAGCAGGTGGTGGACCAGCTCCGGGCCCGCGACGGCCGGGTGTTTGTGGCCAGTGTGTGTCCCCAGCTGCGGGCGCTGTTGGCGGCGGCGTACGGCGTGGGAGTCGAGCGGCTTGACCGCGGCTTGATTGCCACCTTGCGGCGGTTGGGGTTTGACTACGTGGTGGGCACGGAGGTGGGGCGAGCAGTGCTGCTTGAGTGGGAGGCAGAGGAGGTGGTTCGGCGGCGGCAGGAAACGCCCCAGGCCGTGCTTTCGTCGGTGTGCCCCGGGTTTGTGCTCTACGCAGAAAAGACCCATCCGTACGTGCTTCCGCTGTTGTCGACGGTGAAGCTGCCGCAGCAGATCACCGGGTGTGTGCTCAAGCAGTGTGTGGCGAGGGAACGGGGGGTGGGGGTGGAAAAAGTGTACCACGTGGCTATCATGCCGTGTTTTGACAAGAAACTCGAGGCCGCGCGGAAGGAGGAGGGCGGGGTGGATGTGGACTGCGTGGTGACGGCCCGGGAGGTGGTGGGCTTGCTTGGGGAACAAGGGGAGGAGTTGTTGAGCGAGAACGACCCGCTGCTTGCCGAGCTTGTGGCCTCTCTGGCGCCCGCGTTGTTCCCCGGACCGCTTTCGTGGAAAAGCGACCTTGGACTGCCATCGGGAGGGTATGCGCTCAGCTACCTCCACCACGTGCAAAAGTCGGCGGCCGGAACGTTCGCGTCGCAGCCGGTGGAGGTGGTGGCGGGCCGGAACGGCGATATTTACCAGCTTGTGCTCAAGGACACATCGGGAACCGTGCATGCCACGGCGTGCGTGGTGAACGGGTTCCGCAACATCCAGAATCTTGTGCGGAGGCTCAAGCCAGGCGGTGCCCGGCGGATGGTGCGCAAGTCCCTGGCGTCCATGCTCGACCCCACCGCGTGTGACTACGTGGAGGTGATGGCGTGCCCCGGCGGGTGTCTCAACGGCGGCGGGCAGATTGCCCCCGGAGCCGGCGAAACGGCACGGCTGTGGATCGAAACCGTGGAACAGCGCTACCGGGAGATCCTTGTGCGGGAGGAGGAGGTGGGAACGTGGTTTGCCCAGTGGTGTGCCGAGACAAACGTACCGGCAGACCGGGTGGTGCGAGCCACGTGGAAGGCAGTGGAGGCGGGAGAAACACACGTGGTGAAGGTGGCCTCGGAGTGGTAGAGGCCCCGGAGTGGCAGCAACTACAGCCCACGCCACCGCACAATAGACGATAACGGCCACAGAACGGACCCGAGCCTCCACTAGCCCGCACCTGCATCGGATCATCTCGGAGTCTGGCGAGATCACCGATGGTTCCGAAGTCCGTGCGCCGTGCCCCGGTCGTGGCGCCACCAACTTAGTAATCAACGGGTTTTGGCCACCGGCTTGAGCTGCTCCGCGCTTGCCCTCTCCCCGCCCCCCGTTCTTCCCAATGCCTGAAATTCTGTTCAAGAGCCACGCCGTCATCACCGTGTTTGGTGCCTCGGGCGACCTTGCCAAGAAGAAGACCTACCCCGCCTTGTTTGGATTGGTATGCCCCCCTGTCGGATATACCGGGCCGTATGACTAACTCTCCAGTACCGCCACGGCGAGCTCCCGGAAACGTTCAAGATCGTGGGCTATGCGCGCCTGAAGCTCTCGCCCGAAGACTACCGCGAGCGTATTTCGCTGTACTTTAAGATTGCGGCGGACGACGCCGAGGGTCTCAAGGCCAAGGAGACCTTCCTCGACCTCTGTCTGTACATCCAGGGGCCCTACGACACGCCCGAGGGCTACAAGAAGCTTGCCGAGTCCATTGAGCAGTTTGACAAGGAGAACAAGGTGGAGCACTCGCACCGCCTCTTTTACCTTGCGCTTCCGCCCTCGGCCTTCACCGAGGTGGCCACGATGCTCAAGGAGAACGTGCACCCGGGCGACAAGGGCACGGCCCGTATCATTGTCGAGAAGCCGTTTGGGCACGACCTCAAGCTGGCCCGCGAGCTCCAGGAACTGCTTGCTCCCTTGTGGACCGAGGACGAGTTGTACCGCATCGACCACTACCTCGGTAAGGAAATGGTGAAGAACCTCATGACGCTCCGGTTTGGCAACCAGTTCTTGAACGCTCTGTGGAACAAGAGCAACATTGCCAGCGTGCAGGTGCTGTTCAAGGAGCCGTTTGGCACGGAGGGCCGCGGTGGCTACTTTGACACCATCGGCATCATCCGCGACGTGATGCAGAACCACCTTCTCCAGGTCTTGACGCTTCTCACCATGGAGCGGCCGGTGCTGTTTGACCCCGAGAGCGTGCGGGACGAGAAGGTGAAGGTGCTCAAGGCCATTGCGCCCCTCAACCACGACGACATCTTGCTCGGCCAGTACACCAAGCTGGAGGACGGCTCCAAGCCGGGCTACCTCGACGACAGCACCGTGGACCCCAACTCCAAGTGCGTCACGTATGCTGCCATTGGTCTCCAGATCCAGAACGAGCGCTGGGACGGCGTTCCGTTTGTGTTGCGTGCCGGCAAGGCACTCGACGAGGGCAAGGTGGAGGTGCGCATCCAGTACAAGGAGGTGGCGCGCGGGGTGTTCAACGACATCCCCCGCAACGAGTTGGTGATCCGCATCCAGCCCCACGAGGCGGTCTACCTCAAGTTCAACAACAAGGTGCCGGGCTTGTCCACCGAGGCGGAGGTGACGGACTTGGACCTTACCTACAGCGAGCGGTTCTCCAAGGACTTCTGGATCCCCGAGGCGTACGAGTCCTTGATCAGAGACTGCATGCTTGGCCAGCACGCCAACTTTGTTAGAGACGACGAGTTGGAGGTGTCGTGGAAGTTGTTCACGCCCTTGTTGGAGTACATCGAGGGGCCCAGCGGGCCTGCGCCGGAGCCGTACGCGTACGGGTCGAGAGGTCCGGCGGAGCAGCTGGCGTTTTTGAGAAGACACGGCTATGTCCGGGGGGAGAAGGCCTACCAGTGGCCCGTGACGCACCCCGGGAAGTTGTAGGCAGTTAAGAGTTTCGATAACGCAGTGAGTTTGAGAGAACCGGGGTCTGTTGTCTCCGTCCGTTCCTACCGAATCCACATGAGCCCAATGCCGATGAGCGCAACCATAAACACCCCCCACTCCCAGCTGCCCCGGTGCGACTCGGTCAACGTGGCAAGTCTGGCCTGGTCCTCGGCATCCACCTCCCGGGGCTCCTCTGCCCTCTCCGTCTCCGTTTCCCTCTCGGTCTTCTTCTGAGCCTTCTTCTCGGTTTCCTTCTCGGCCTCTATTGCCACCTGGTTGCTCTCATACAAGGCCGGGAACTCCCGCTTGAACCGCTCGTTCCTGGCCACGTTCCACGCCTTGCTCTCTCCTGCCAACCGCACCTTCTCCTCCGTGCTGGTGGTAATGCTGCCGGTGGTGCCCTCGGAGCCCGTCATGAAGCTCAACAACCCCGTGAGAATCGTCAGCACCAGCCAGGCCGGGTTCCAGGTGTCTGGGTGGAAGTCCAGCATCAGGAGACACAACCGGGTGTTGGTCTTGAACCGCCCGCTCGGGGTGATCATCCGGATCGATGGCGGCTTGAAGGGGTAGTCGCTGGCAAACGTAAGGGTGCCGTGGTACTGTCCTCCGGCGTACGGCGTGTCCGGGGGGCCGGTCAAGACATAGTGCCACTCCAAGATGTTGGAGTCGTTGGGATGTGCCGAGATGTATGGCACGGGGTTCTCCTGGATGAGCTTGAACTCCTTGGCAAGGCGGCGGTTCGACTGTTTGGACATGACAAAGAGATGAGCGGATGGAACGGAGGTGCGTATGCATGCGTCTCTGTGCGTAATCCCGACACCCGCTTATCGCCGTGCTTGCTGGAAACCATTGCCGGGGTTGGCCTAGGCCCACCACCAGGCTCGCCCTGGGACCCCGGTTGGGCTCACTCGGGAACCACGGCCGGGTGTGCCCTGGAACCCCCTCCATATGCTTTCATAACCGTTTATCACTAGCAGAACACTCCCAGGCTCCTGCCGCCCACCCTTATTCCTCATACAAGCCACAAACACCGTCCCGCTCGCGCTGGAGCTCCTCCCACTCGCGCTCCTCCTCCTCCACCTGCCGTCGCTCCTCCTCATCCACTCCGCCGAGATCCGGGGGGATTTCCTGGAGCTGGACGCTGGGCGCGCCGTTCAAAAACCGCACCTGCTCCAAGATCTGGATCCGCACGCTCTCCAAGTACTTCTTGGTGTTCTTGTTATCAATGCGGTCGCCCAACTGTGGATGGAGAAGATAGTTCTCCCGCAGAAAATACTCCCGGAACGGAATGTCGGGCACCACGGTGGAGTCGATATGCACACTGGTCAAGACACTCGTTTCGTAGCACCACAAACGCGACACGTTGCGGGGAGTATACCCTCCTCCGCCCACCACAAGCATGGGAATGCCAAACGACTTGATAAACGCAACACACTCGCCGTGGGCCTTGATGTTGAGATTGAAGCACCCAAGCCGATCACCGCCAAGCGAGTCGGCGCCGCACTGCTGCACAATGGCACTGGGCTGGAACGACGTGATCAACGGCTCCATAACCGCCTTGAACAACCGCACGTACGAGTCGTCGTCGATTCCGTCCTTGAGTGGCACGTTGATGGAGTAGTGCTTGCCCTCCTTCACCCCCACCTCGTCAAAGTTGCCGGTTCCCGGGAAAAACTCGCCGTTGTACTTGTGGAACAGCACTGTCATCACGCGGTCGGTGGTGTAGAACGCCTCCTGCACCCCGTCGCCGTGGTGGAGGTCGATGTCGATGTACAACACCCGCGGATACACCCGCAACATGTTGAGAATGGCAAGCACAATGTCGTTGACATAGCAAAAGCCGCTGGGCATGGTCTTTTTGGCGTGGTGCAAGCCGCCGCTCCAGTTGATGGCAATGTCCAGCATGTTGGCAATGAGCTTGCGCGAGGCGTCAAGCAGCGCCCCGGCGTAGATGCTCAGGTAGTCGTACATCCCGTCAAACACCGGGCAGTCGTCGCCGATGTTGAACTCCACAAGAAGGTTCTGGTTCTTGGTGAGAAGGTCGGGCGTGATGCGCTCGAGAAACGAAATGTAGTCGGCGGAGTGGAAGGCAAGGAGCTCGTCGCGCAGCGCCCGGCGCGGCTCGTACAAGTCCATGTGTTCGTGGAGCCCGTATGCCGTCACCAACTGGTCTGTGAGCATGAGGCGGAACGGCTTCATGGGATGGCGCACTCCGTAGTGGAAGCCGGGCGTGTCGGGGTTGTAGTGGTACGACACGCGCTGGGAAAGAGGCGACGAAAACGGCGTGGCCACCGGCCGGTGCCTTGTGGTGGCCGCGTCAAACAAGAGCGTGGGAGGCATGGCGCGGCTCGGGCGGGTGTCAAGAGACGGTGTAGGCGGCATCCACGTTTTTCCCAAACCGGCACGCCCTGCACACAGACCGCATCCGTACACACCGATATTCGCCACATCGCCACCCGCACACCACTCCTCATGTCTGGGTTCGATCGCCACATCACGATCTTCTCTCCGGAGGGCCGGCTCTACCAGGTGGAGTACGCCTTCAAGGCCATCAATGCTGCCAACCTCACGCTGATTGCGGTGTGTGGCACCGACCTGGCCGTGGTGGTGCAGCAGCGCAAGGTGCCCGACAAGCTCCTTGACCCGGCCACCATCACCTATCTCTTTCCCATCACCAAGCTGATTGGCATGCTTGCCACCGGCGCCATTCCCGACGCGCGTGCGCAGGCGCTCCGGGCGCGAGCTGAGGCGCTGGAGTTCCGCTACAAGTACGGTTACGAGATGCCGGTGGATGCGATTGCCAAGCGGATGGCCAACTTGTCGCAGATCTTCACCCAGCGTGCGTACATGCGGCCGTTGGGGGTGGCGTTGACGTTTGTGGCGGTGGACGAGGAGAAGGGGCCGAGTGTGTACAAGTGTGACCCGGCCGGGTACTACACGGGCAGCCGGGCCACAGCCACGGGGCCGAAGAGCCAGGAGGCCACAACGGCCTTGGAGAAGAAGTTCAAGAAGAAGGACGCCTTGAAGGGCGAGTGGTGGGAGGTGGTGGAGGCGGCCATTGAGTTGTTGGGAGATGTGTTGGGCACGGAGTTCAGAAAGGAGGACATCGAGGTGGGGGTGGCGCGTGCCGGGGAGTTCAAGGTGTTGACCGAGGAGGAGGTGGACGAGCGGTTGGTGGCGATTGCTGAGAGAGACTAGGGTAGGGTGTTTGGTTAGAATGTATGCCTAACGCTGGCCGCAGACGCAGGCCACAGACGCAGGCCACAGACGCAGGCCGCAGACGCAGGCCGCAGACGCAGGGCCCGCGGTCTTCTAGAACACGTACGGAATGGCCCACCACTTGCAAATCTGCTTGTAGCGCACCCAGTCCGCACCGTACTTCTCTCTGCACTTCAACTCGTCACGCCAGGCCCGGTGGGTCAACACAATGCCGAAAAAGACGGGAAAGAACCAGCTAAAGACGCTCCCAGTGCCGCACTGCATGGCCCACGACAAGCACATGAGGTAGTCCGCCACGTAGTTCACCTTGCGCGCATACACAAACCACCCGTCGGTGAGAAGCGTGGAGCCCGTGCTGGTGGTGATGTACTTGGGGTTCTTGAGAGCCGTGCCCGGGAGGTGCGGGAAGGACTTGCGCACCACGGGGTCGCCGGCCTGCTGCTTGCGGAACGAGTTCTTCTGGCCATTGGCCGTGTCGAAGAAATAATAACTGGCCAACAACTGGAACAAGCACCACGCGTTGTACGCATAGCTCCAGCGGTACTCGCTGGGGTCGTGCAACAGGAGGTACAAGGTGCCCATGCAGTAGGTGTAGGGAACCCCCGCAATGTTCCAGAAAATCAACATGAAGCCAAACTTCTCGTACGCCATGTCCCAGGTGGGCACAATCAACTCCTCGCCCTTGGCACACGCGTTGGCATACAACCAGTGGGCAAGAAGGTGGAAGGCGGCCTGGAACGAGACGTAGCCAAGCGTCTGGTACTGCTTCACGCAGAGTGCCACCAGGAGGAACAGAAGCGTGAACCAGGGAAGGCGCACCTCGAAGAACATCTTGAGATCGATGATGCCGATTCTCGGGTTGAGCGGAGCACCCATGAACATGTCGTAGATGGGGTTGCCGCTCATGCGGTGGTAGTCACCCGACACGTACAAGGTGAAGAAGTAGAGACCCACCAGAAACACCCACCCGCAGATGATGGCGGTCACCATCAACTGGCCAAAGAGGTCGAGAATGGTGGTGATGTCAAAGAGCCCCGAGAGGTGGAGCACGGCAGCAACGGCAAGACTGGCGTAGTAGGAGGAAACCGCGTTGCAAAAGTACGGCAACTGCTTGTTCTGGAGGTGTTTGAGCGGCTGGCCCTTGGTCCAGATGCCGGGAAGCGTGACGTAGAACACCATCTGGGTGAAGAAGAAGGTGAGGAAGATGCGGACGACGCGGAACGAGGGCACGCCGTGGGCAAGGAAGAGCGAGTAGAGCTGGGACAAGAGCTCGCCAAAGCTCTCGCCGTCCTTGGGCCACGCCGGCGTGCCGTTGTAGAACTCGGCCAGCAACCACATGTAGATCATGAGGAGCGGGAAGCCAATCATCATCCCAAGCGCACCTGCGGGACCGCCAAACTCGTACTCCTTGTGCTCGTCCACATACACGGCCGGAGCGGCGGCAGCAGCCTCAGTCTTCTTGGTCTTGGATCTCGTGCGGGAAGACATGGAGGAGGCGCGGGTGCGGGCGTGTTGGTGTTGGTTTGGTAAACGATAAACGAGGCTGCGCAAACGCGCATGGACTTGCATGCCTGTGCGTGTCTGTGCATGCCTGTGCATGCCTGTGCAGGTACGAGCCGGGTTGGCTTCTACCAGATGCTCAGCACACCGTCTGGCTCAGCCTCCGCACGGTCAGCCCCAGCCCCATCTCCGCATACCCATGTAATCTACATTGTACAAATCCCCTATGCTAATCTGCTGGCCAAGCGGCGGGCATAGCTTCTCCCGCGCACCCCAGCCAACAAGGGCCGGATGGCTTCGGCCAAGCCCGGCGCGTCGCCGTCCAAGGCAGTCTGCAACACATAGTTGCCATAGCCGTCATGCAACACCTTCTCCAAGTCCCCGCACTCCAACAATGCAGCCACCACCCGGGCGGCGTTCCCCTCCCGCAACACCTTCTCCACCACGTTCAGCCCAAACTTGTGTGTCGCCAAAACCACCACGTTGGCCACCACCATGCTCTCCACCGCCGCCGCCGCTGCCGGCCCGCCCTTGAGCAAGACGTACTGCACCACGTAGTTGCCATACGGGTCGAGCGCAAGGGTCCGTGCATGCGAAGCCACAAGACCCCCAAGCAGGCGGATCTGCGCCTCGCTGCCGTGGTCGAAACAGCGCTGGAGCACACAGCACCCATGGCGGTGGGACGCCACCACCACCACCTCGCGGCTGATGGCGTCATACACAAACTGCCGGTCGGCGTTGCCAAACACCTGAAGACACTTTTGCACCACGTGGTTGCCGTTCACGTCTCTGGCCAAGTCAATGACATGAGGCCGCAACGCCGCCACAACAAGCCCAATCTCCTCGCGGCCGGAAACACACTCCAAAAGCTTCTGCAACGCACGGGTGCCGTGCACGTCCACCGCCACCTTGGGCAAGCTGGCAGCAGCCGTCTGCACCAACACCAACCGCTGGGCCGGGGTCACGTGTTCGAACAACTTCTGCACAAGGTAGTTGCCGAAGGGATCCGTCATGAGGGACACGACGTGGGAGTGGGTCTCCAGAAAGACAAGGGTGGCGGGCGTGACAAGCAGGAGGAGCGGGAGGCTCTGGACCTGGTCCATTTCGCGCTGGAGGAAGCGGCAGCCGTGCTGGTCGCGGCAGAGCAGGAGAATGGAGCCGTGAAAGTCCTCGATCAGGGCATTCGCAAAGCGGTTGGGGGGCGCATGGCCGCGGCGGTGGACGTTGTGGGCCGGGGGCGGGTTCCACGGAGAAACCGACAAGGCCGCCATGGAAGTGTGCACCTGGTCATATGTTTCCTCCCACGGCGAGTTCATGTGGAGAGGGCGGAGAGGACAAAAAAATTATGACCGATCTGCAGCAGGTGTTTTGGGTGGAGCGAGACCTACAGCGAGTTTGAAACACCAGTGTACATTCGGGGTAACGTATTAAACAATCCTCCGCACTCCTCAACAGCGTGCTTAGGAGCTCTTCTCGTGCTGAGTAGAGACTCTGGTCATGGCGGCAATGAAGTCCTCCATGGTACGCTGCGGCGGGGCCTCCTTGCGCGGCTTACCGTTCATGAATCTGTCAAAGGCTTCAGACTCAGACATAAGGTAGTAAGCACCGCCCATGACGCAGAACACGCCAAAGGAGAAGATCCACACGCGGATGAGGGTCACCACGTGGTTCCAGTTCTGGGACCACCAGCCGAAGGCCGCGAAACAGGTCGAGATGATGTCGACAATGAGCACGGCACCGGACAACTGCCACAGGGGAACAGAGGACCAGAAGGGACCAGCAGCACGGGTGATGAAAATCAACCAGTTCTCAGTGAGCGAGATCTCCAAGAACAAGACACCGTCGATGGAACCAAAGTTCTGGATCATACCACCCTTGGACATGAACATCGTGGTGAGGGTAATCCAGGTACCGACGGCAAGAATGACACCGAGCACGATGGACATGCCCCAAAGACGAGGCAAGTTCCACTTCACGGGCTGGGGAGCGTAGGGAGCGTTGTCGTAGGCAATGGCCAAGGTGGCCACGTCGGCGAAGATGGCAATGAACACCACCAAGTCAATGTTCAACGAGTTGTTGAGGATGGCAATCCAGAGACCAAGGAAGATCTCCAAGTGCAAGGACAAGGCGATACGGTACACCACGTAGGAGTACATGCGGTGGAAAATCTGTCTCGAGGTCTTCAACGCATCGATGATGGCAGACAAACCAGGGGCAAGGAACACAATGTCGGCGGCAGAACGGGCAGAGTCGGAGGCACCCTCCACGGCAATACCGGTGTCGGCCTTCTTCAAGGACGGGGCGTCGTTGACACCGTCACCGGTCATGGCCACGAGGAAACCACGCTTCTGGAGAATCTCCACCACGTTGTACTTGTGCTGGGGGAACACCTCAGCGAAACCGTCGGCGTTCTCCACAAAGTCGGCAAGCTCGGAACCGGGCATGTCACCGCCGCCGCCAAGACCAAGACGGTCGGCGTCGAAGATAGCAGTGCCCAAGCCCAACTGTCTGCAGGTCTCCTTGGCAATGCCCACGGCGTCACCAGTAAGCATCTTGACTCTCAAACCCAAGTGGCGGGCCTCGTTCACGGTCTTGGCAGTGTCGTCTCTCGGGGGGTCCATGCAGGGCATGATACCGAGGATCTCCCAGTGGCCCTCGCCGCGCTTGCGGGCGACACCAAGGGAACGGAAACCTCTGGAGGCAAACTCAGCAACCTTGTTCTCGTAGTTCTCGTGCACGTCCTCGGGGATGGGGTGGTCCTCCTCCACGGTCTTCAACACGAAGAGAGGGGCACCCTTCACACAGATGATGCGCTCGCCCTCAGGGGACTCCACAAGGGCAGTCACCTTCTTGGACACGGGGTCGAACGGGTGGAACTCAATCATCTTGTACTTGGTCAAGGCAGCCTTGGCACGGGGGTAGGAGATGAGCGACTTGAGGAAGGCCTTGTCGATGGCGTCAAGACCCTTCTTCTTGCGGGAAGCAGCGAGACAGGCAGTGAGCATGAGGTCGTCGGCCTCGACACCCTCCACGGTGTAGGGCTCGTGGAGAGAAAGCTTGTTCTTGGTGAGAGTACCGGTCTTGTCAGAGCAGAGAATCTCCACACCGGCAAGCGACTCAATGGCGGAAAGCTTCTGCACAATGGCCTGCTTCTGGGCGAGGTAGGCGGCACCGACAGCCATGGTGGTGGTCACCACAGCGGGAAGACCCACGGGCACACCCACAATGGTGATGGCAAGAGTGTAGCGGAGCACGCGCACAATCTTGTTGGAGCGGTAGAAACCGGCAGTCCACACAACCAAAAGAGTCACAATCACGAGCACCAAAAGAATAGTACCAATGCCGTTGAGCACCTCGGTGAAGTGACCCTGGCCACCAGAAGCCTTGTTCACAAGGGCAGCGGCGCGGCCCACGAAGGTGTTGTCACCGGTGGCAGTCACCACCATGAAACCCTCACCGCGCTTCACGGTGGAGGACGAGAACACGGGCTCGCCGTGGCGCTTGTCGACAGCGAGCGACTCGCCAGTGAGCGCCGACTGGTCGACCTGCAAGAAGATGCCCTCGGTCACGAGACGGCCGTCAGCACAGATAACGGTACCGTCCTCGACCTGCACAATGTCACCGGGCACCACCTCGTTGGCGGGCACCTCGGTAAGAGAACCGTCACGGATAACACCGGCAGAGTTGGCAAGGGTCTTCTTGAGCTCCTCGACAATCGAACCGGCCTGGTACTCCTGGATGAAACCGACAAAGGCGTTCAACAAAAGCAAAGCGCAAATCACACCGAAATCCACCCAGTCCTCAAGACCAGCAGCCAACACGGCAGCGGCCTCCATCACGAACTGAATCGGACCCACGAAGAACATGATGAACTTGAGCACCAAGTTCTCCTTCTCCTCGGCCATCTGGTTGAGACCGTACTTCTTGCGGCGGCGGATCACCTCGTCGTGCGACAAACCCACGGCGGGGTCCGTCTGGAGAAGCTCCTCCGGCACCGGCTTGGCAGTCACGCCCTCCTCCTCTTCCTCCTCCTCGTCGTCGAGGTTGCCGCCGTGGTGGGACTGGAGGTCCTCGACCAACTGGTCAATGTCCTCGTCCTCGTCGTCATCCTCAGCCGCAAGCGGGACCTTTTCCTTGGTAGGCTCGGTGGACATGATGGCACTGAACCGTTAGGTAGGGATTGCCGCCATTGGGGGGAATGTCGGGGGTTTTATACCCGGCCTGGAATATCCCGCAACAAGCCGGCCCCCTGAGGCTCCCTCCTGCCTATTTAGGAAGTCCGGTAAACAGCATGCCGAAAACAGCTGCATGTGTCCGAAAACAGAAGGTGGTTAAGGTGAGGCATGGACAGTTACCCGGCCCTTGCGGCATTATTAGCAACACCAGCCGCTCGGCACACGCGGCACGGTGCCGACGCAGCGGTTGCTGGCGCTACAGAAAACCGGACAATCGGCCCGGATGCGGCGGCAACGGTGCGTGTGCACGGCTTGCAGTGCAGTTGCCCGTGCAGAGCGGCTCTGCCGGGCGTACGGAGCCTGCTCCACCGGCACGGCAGGGGCGTGGCCGGTGTTACCTTCCCAATTGGGCAGTTTCCACACCGATAAGATGATACGTCAATCGCCTGCCCAGCAACAACATCGGAATTATTCGGCAACGCTGATTGGTGCTGGGGCTTGGATAGGGTTTCTGTGCGGCTGACTCCGGCTGCCGCTATCCGACCGGCCCGCGCGGCTGCTTCCCGCCCGGCCGCACCCGCAGCCTCGACGCCCCGCGGGCCCCGTGTCCCCGCGCCCCTCCTCTGCTTCGGCCCCGCTTTGGTCCCTCGTAGCTGCCTCGTAGCCGCCTCGGTCTCCCCTGGCTCGTACACTAGTTCCGTGGCTTCTCCGGCGTTCCCGGCTTTCCTGCAGCCAACCACCTGCTGACGTCATCGCCTGCACAATACCGAGCACATGCCCGCGCGGTTACCGGGTTGAAACGAAATCCAACAAGCCCGTGTCCGTTCTGTCGGCACTGCTGCCCTGCTGGCGCTGTTGCCGGCGCCGCGGCCGACACCACTGCCGACGCCACTGCCGACGCCACTGCTCACACCGCTGCTGCTCCCGCCACACACCGCCTCGCCCCCAACCTTGCTCCCCGCTCCACATACAAACCTCAAACTCTGCCCCAAACACACCCCAAACAGGAAATCCCCACACCCTTCCGCTTCGGTTCCCGCCATTCGTCCCCAAACCAATTTTCTCTTGTCGAGTTCGTGCACCACACAACACCGATTTACCTCCTGTATACACGGGCTAAATCACCCACACACCCGCACCCACAGCCCAACCCACTCCCGCCTCCATCCCGCCTCCATCCCACCCCCACATGTCCTCCTCCTTCACCTTCCCTCCACGGGAATCCCTGGAACCGCCAGCCCCACCCCCACCCGGCCCGCAGCCCGACACGCTTCTGAACCACTTGGACATGGTGTTCAGCGAGGCGGCTCCGCCCATCGACCCCGAACCCGCCTCCAGCGAGGCCCCGCCCGCCCGCAAACTGCTCGGCCAGCTTCTCCCCACCCTCCCGGACGAACCCCCGGAACTGCCCCTGATCGAGATCCCGGCCTCGTCCACCCCCGACCTCTCCTCCTCCAGCACGTTCCACCCACAGCCGCCCCACTCCGCCTCCCATGGCCATTCGCAGCTCGTGTCCCACACCCCCACCTCGTCCGCGTCTGGAGACGCAGTGGCCACGTCCCTCCCCATGGACCACGCCTTGAAAACCATCTTTCTCCAGTTCGTCAAGCTTGCCGAACGCAAGTTGAACACCTGCGCCAGCTTGCCCACGGCCCAGACCCAACTCGAAAGCCTCGCGCCCGGCGCAGACCCCAAGTTCGACTCCGTCATCAAGGCAATGGGTGGCTTGGCCAAAAAACGCCCCACCCAGGTGGTGGAGGCCATCCTCTACTGGCGCAAGAGCAAGGTGGAGGTGATGGAAATGGTGGCCAAACAGGAGGCCCGCATGAGCGTCGAGCGCACCCACTCTCCCAGCATGTCGCGCCAGAACAGCGTGCGCAAGCCTTTGAGCAGAGCCCTGTCCATCTCCTCCTTCTTCAAACACAAGCGCGGCGAGTCGCGCACCGAACCAGCCGTGGAGCTGTTGGCCGATCTTTCCAGCGTGCACGACGTGGCCGCCCTCAAGTCCCAGCTCAGCGTGTACGTCATCTCCCGCGTTCTCCTTGCCATTGCCACCGAAAAGCACATCACCGGCCGCATTGCCCCCATGGTGTTCTCCCAGATCACCCTGCCGCCGCTGGACCCCATCCAGATGGCCAACTGGGATCTCTTTGCCCAGTTGCTCACCATCATGAGTGCCAACGACTTTGCCAA
The DNA here is from genome assembly GCA_030572215.1 of Limtongozyma cylindracea. NCBI lineage: Eukaryota > Fungi > Ascomycota > Pichiomycetes > Serinales > Debaryomycetaceae > Limtongozyma > Limtongozyma cylindracea. The sequence continues at coordinate 39,378 of JAJLZO010000184.1, forward strand.
CGTGAGCGACCGTTTCATTGCCGAGTTGGAAAAGGACAACAGCGGCGTCGACAGCGTCACCACCGTTCTCTCCGCCATGGGCCGCCTCCACCTTCCCATCTTCCCCTTGGAGCAGTTCGAAGAGGCAGCCGAGTTCATGGCCAGCGTCGTCAAGTTTGCCCGCAAGACCCGCTCCTTGGCTGTGCGCGCCGGCTATGCCCGCGCCATCACCGCCTTGGTGGGCCCTATGGCCGGCACCATCACGGCCGAAGCCAACCACCCCGTGTGGGCTCGCATGGTGAACGACGGCTTGCTCTTTTCCGCCGGCGACGACGAGTGGGCTCCGGCCTTGCAGGTGGCCTTGTTGTGCGTTGCTCCCACCGAGGTGTTCAGCGAACAGTGGGGCGCAGTGGCGGATAAGTGTCTCCGGCTGCTCAAGCCCAAGGTGCCGCTTGCTGCCCGCGCCACCGCCCTCAACCACCTCTCCTGCCTTCTCTGGGTCTATCTCTACCGCTGCCCCGAGCTGTTCAACCAGACCACAAAACACCTCGACCAACTCTGGTCCGGCCTCACCCTGCGCAAAAACGACAAGTGGTTTGGTGTCGAGGTGAGCCTTCTCCAGCCCGTGGTGGAGATGCTTGTGGCCATCGGATGCTGGGACGCCGGCTATGCCTTGGAGAGCACCATCGGACCCATGCTCAAGCTCGGCCTTGCCAGCGAAACCATTGGCTGCGAGTGGGTGCATGCCGGCGTGCGGGCATACGCCGCCATCGCTGCGTCCCTGGAGCCCCCGCTGTTCCCCGGCACCGACCTGGTGCTTGTGCCCCCAACCACACCCAAAACCTCCAAGACCCTGGCCATGCACCGCGAGGTGGAACGACTCTGCTGGACTGCCTTGGACCGACTCCACCGCGAAGTGGGCCAGACTGCCGGCCCCGTGCCCCCCAGCTCCCCCCACCAGTTCCGTGCCTTGGCCCCGCAGTTTGCCGGCTTGTTGCGCCAGCAGGGACACGACAAGCGGGTGGAGTTGCTTGCAGCCGTGATCGAGACGCTGCCCTGGACCTGCAGCGTGGCCGTGGGCAGGTTGGTGCTGGTGGTGGTGGCCAACGTGGGCCACACCGACTTCCGCGTCAGCACCGCCGCCACGGCAGCCTTGAAAACCCTCAGCGCCGCTCGTGGTGCCGACGTGGTCACTGCCGTCGGCCAGTTGGCCGTCGAGGCCCCCACCGCCCATATGGTGACGCTCTACCAGCAGAGCATTGCGGCGTGGATGGAGGGCGTGGAGAAGGTGCAGCAGACCGGCGGGGTGCCGCGGCGGTTCCAGTTCGAAGGCAGCACTGCCGTGGCCAGCGAGGACAGCGAGCCGCCGGTGTGGCGCGAGGTGGCCCAGGGCATCGAGGTGGCCGAGGGCAACGGCGTGTTTCTCATGTGCTCGTCCGATGCAGGCGTGCGGCGGGCCGCCGTGGAGGTGTTGAAGATTGTCGAGCGGTTCGACGAGGTGGTGCGCGACAAGACGGTGGCCAGCCCGCCCACCGCGCCCCACCACCTGCGGCTGCGGCTGAAGTTTGCGGCCGACGACGGCACCCGTGTGATTGCCGTGTTGCGCAGCGTGTGCGAGGATGCGCTCGCGCCGTCGCGCCACGTGCGGCTCCAGCACTCCCTTCTCCAGCCCGCGGTTGTGGCTCGTCTCCACGAGGCGTGTCCTGTGGCAGTGGCTCTTGCGCGCGCCCTTGTCAACCACTGGCTCCACCAGCTTCTCCCCCAGGTGAGCCGCCAGCTGTGCGGACTGGACGTGATGGCCCAGTTCCAGCTCTACCTCCAGTTCAGCACGCGCACGCTTGCACTCACCGACTCCACCGACTTGTTCAAGCAGGTGGTGGGGTTGCTCGACAGCGGACGCAGCGTGCGCGACATGGTGGTGGCCGGCTTGGTGGAAACCAACCTGGAGGTGTACCCTCGGTTGCTCGAAGAGGTGAGCAGCCAGTGGGGGGTGTTTGGCGACGGCGGGATGACTGGAGTGTTGGAGGTGTTGAGCGGTGTGTTGCGCAAGGCCGAGGACTGTCCCAGCGCCACCAGCCCCACCTCGCTTGCTCTCACCGTGGCCCTCCTCAAGTACACCAAGCCGTTGCTTGCACTGCGCGACCACCAGCAGCTCCGCGCCCCCTTTTGCCGCTTGCTTGCCGCTGCCCTTCCCTTTCTCCACAACCACAGCCTTTTCCCGTTCGAGGCCCGACTTGCGTGCTTCAGCATGGTGGCAGGCTGGCCGATGGGCGAGGCAGGCGGCCAAATGTCGGGCGGGCCGCAGGAGCAGGCCAGCGCCCTGGCCGTGGCTGCCTTGTGCAGGGGACCGCTTGCCAAGGCCATCGACACCAGCGTGCTTCTGTTTGACATTGTGGGGTTGATGGAGTGGGCAGCCCGCTGCGGCAGCAAGAAGGAGTTGCGCCCCGCCGCAGTCGAGTGCATTGTCAACGCCATTGCGCTGGCTGTGGCCGACAGCGCTGCCGTGGCGGCAACGAGCGACGCCGACTCGGCCACGCCCGAGCTGCTCCACCGCCAGGTGTTGGAGTTGGTGGTGGACTGCGGCTACTCCCCCGCGCGAGACTTGTTTGTGGCAGCGCTTGCCGAAACCCCGGCTGGTCCCGTGGACCCGGTGCGTCTCACTGCCCTTGCCCTCTCGCTGATGTCGGCGCCACACCGCGTTCGCTGTGCCGGGCTGCGGATTCTTGCCCGCACCGGTGCGTCTCCCAGCGCGGCGTTGGCCACCACCACGCCGCCAGTGGTGGAGGCGGCGGCCCGTCGCGCCGCCCGCCAGTTTGCTGGCAACACCGCGCTTGCGTGCGAGCTCGCACGCGTGGGCCAGTTTGCCGACGACATTGGCGGCGTGTTGCTTGCGCTTGCCGAGGTGGCAAGCGGCGTGGTGCTCAGCGAGGACGACACCCCCACGCTTCTTCCGCTTCTCTTTGCCTTGACCACGCGCTGTGCCGCGGCAGCCCCCACGCCGCTTGCCCAGGTGTGGGTGCGGCTTGCCGAGGGCCACAGCACCAACGCCAACCACATCCTCAACCATTTGTTTGTCGTGTGTGCCCAGCTGCGGCAGTTGCACGCCGTGGAGGTGGCCCGCGTGGTGGCTCTGTCGCTCGGCGTTCTGGCGTGCGCTCCCGAAGTGGTGTCGCTGCTCATTCTGCGGATAGCTCCTCGGGGCATGATCCCCAAGCGCGGCGGCAGCGAGGGCGAGGAGGTGGTGATCCCAGTCACGGGCTACACCAAGGCCGCGTCGTTCTCCCAATGGATCAACATCCGGCGCGAAGTGACGGCGGTGGCTCCGCAGGCGTTCCCGTCCACCTCGTCGTTCTTCCCCCCCACCGTGCACCTTGCGCTCATCTTCCTCGGGGACATTCTCCCGCTGGTGGTGGTGCCACAGGCAGCGGTGCCCCTCCTTCTCCACGTGAGCATCTCCTTGCTCGACCACTATTCGTCGGTGGTGCAGCAGCAGGCGGGCGGGGTGATCGGCGCCTTGGTGTCGCAAATGGCTGGCGGGAGTGCCGTGGAGGAGCCGCTTGCCTCGTTTCTCCACTCCAGCGCCAACCACCCGCACCTCTGGACCTACGACTCGTTGAACACCAGTCCGCCAGCCACTCCGCCGTCCATGGATGCGCTTGTCCGCGGGTTGCTCACGCTTGCACCGCTCCAGCAGGAGTGGCTGCTCATCTCGCTCCGGTACGCCACGACGTGCGCCGTGCGCCACATTGCGTGCCGGCTGTTCCAGGTGTTCCGGCTGCTTCTCTGCATGCTCACGCCGCTGATGCTCCGCGACATGCTCCACCGGCTCCTGAACACGGTGCTGGACAATTCCGGCGACATTGCGGGCTTCAGTCTCCAGATTCTCATGACGCTCAACGCCGTGTGTGCGGAGCTCGACCCCATCCGCCTCATTGACTTCCCGCAGTTGTTCTGGGTGCTGGTGGCGTGCATGCTGCTGGTGCACGAGGACGAGTACTTGGAGGTGGTGAGCGTGCTCACCAAGTTTCTTGCCAAGATCGACCTTGGCAGCGAGGACACCATCCAGTGCTTGGTGCTGACGTTCCCCGCGGGGTGGGAGGGCACGTTTGCCGGGGTGCAGCCGTTGGTGATGCGGGGCATGCAGCTGCAGCGGCTGTACCTCGCAGCCATGCGCATGCTTCTGACGCTCGACGCGCTTCCCGGCAGCTTGATCATTGCCGAGGAGGACACGCGGGTCTTGTACCTGGTGTTGTGCCAGATGCCGCGGTTGCTCAAGACGTTGGGCGATGGCGTGGTGATCCGAGACTCGGAGATGGTGACGGTTGCAACCCAGCTTGCTGCGCTTGCTCTGCCGTACCCCGACCTCTCGCGGGTGTTTGTGGCGTACGCCGGGCTGCGGTTCCGGCTGCAGGGAGACTTTTCCCAGCAGGTGGCGGCGTGCGTGGTGCGGGTGTTTTTCCCGAGACTCGAGGCCCGTGCCGTGGTGCTTCTCATTGGCTTTTTGTTCAACCCGGTGGAGTGGTTCAAGCAGGAGACGTTGCGGCTCCTTGCGGCCATTCTCCCGCACACGGACTTTTCGCGGCCCGAGTACGCGGGGGCAGGTCCGGACTTGATTGCGCCCTTGCTCACGCTTCTCGACTCGGACTTGGCGGAGCAGGCGTTGGAGGTGCTTGCGTTGGTGCCTCCGCTCCCCGAAGGCGGGTCGGGCGGGTCGCTCTACGGCGTGCCGGACCGCTTTGGCTGGGCGGTGGTGGCGCCGACGGTCACGGCCGCCACGACCCGCCACAACGTGCACGCGGTGTTTGCCACGTGCACCGATGGCAAAGAGCCGGAGGAGACGCTTGGGGTGGAGCAGGAAGAGATCCAGTTCCAGGAGGAGGAGTGGTGGCCGCAGGAAACGAGCGAGTTGAAGAACGTGTACGCCACGTTGGACAACTTGGACGAGTTTTTCGGCGAGAACGAGACGGGCGCGGGCATGTACAACCAGGTGCCGGGCACGGGCATGTACAACCCCACGTCGCCCACGGGGAACGGGTTCGAGTGGCGCAGCTCGCGCCAGTGGTAGCCGTCTAAAACAACACTCATGCATGGTCTAAACGGCTTACCTAATGTGGCTTGATCTGTCAAGCTGGTGCGGCATCGCATGATGGAGCCACACCTTACAGAAACACACAGATAACCACAACTTTTCCTCCATGCCGTCCAACCCCAACCCTTACTCGAACCTGCTCGAGCTTATCGGCGAGACGCCGCTTGTGAAGCTCAACCGCATCCCACAGCTGTACGGCATCAAGGCGACCGTGTACGGCAAGTGTGAGTTCTTCAACGCCGGCGGCAGTGTCAAGGACCGCATTGCCCTCCGCATGGTGGAGGAGGCGGAGCGGCTCGGCACCATCAAGCCGGGCTACACTCTCATCGAGCCCACCAGCGGCAACACCGGCATCGGGCTTGCGCTTGCGGGTGCCGTCAAGGGGTACCGCACCATCATCACGCTTCCCGAGAAGATGCTGAACGAGAAGGTGAGCGTGTTGAAGGCGCTCGGGGCGGAGATTGTGCGGACTCCCACCGAGGCGGCGTGGGACTCGCCCGAGCTGCACATTGGGGTGGCCAAGCGGTTGCAGAAGGAGATCCCGAACGCGGTGATTTTGGACCAGTACCTGAACCCGGCCAACCCGGACGCCCACTACTACGGCACGGGCGCGGAGATTGTGGCGCAGACGAACGGCAAGGTGACGCACGTGGTGGCTGGTGCTGGCACGGGCGGCACTGTGCTGGGGATTGGCCGGCGGGTGAAGGAGGAGGTGCCGGGCGTGACGGTGGTGGCTGCGGACCCGGTGGGGTCGATCTTGGCGCAGCCCGCCAACTTGAACTCGGGTGTGGGGAGCTACCAGGTGGAGGGCATTGGCTACGACTTTGTGCCCGAGGTGCTCAGCTACGACCTGGTGGACCACTGGGTCAAGACGGACGACAAGGAGCTGTTTGTGCTTGCGCGCCGGTTGATCAAGGAGGAGGGGTTGTTGGTGGGCGGGTCGTCGGGCAGTGCGCTTGCCGCTGCCTTGGAGGTGGCCAAGGACCTCACCGAGGAGGATGTGGTGGTGGTGGTGTTCCCGGACCTGATCCGGCTGTACCTCTCCAAGTTTGCCGACGACGACTGGATGAAGGCGAACGGGTTTGTGGAGACGGAGGACGACGTGTTGAAGCGCCACACGATTGCGGACCTCGGGCTCCAGCCGGTGGTGACGGTGGAGGCGAGCGACTCGATCGACCTGGCCATCGACGTGATGCAGGCCAAGGGCTTTGACCAGGTGCCGGTCTTGGCGGGCGGACGGCTTGTCGGGTTGGTGACGTTGAGCGGGGTGCTCAAGGCGTTGACGGGCGGCAGCAAGGCCAAGAGCCTTGGCGAGGTGATGATCGACTTCCGGACCTTGCGCAACTTTGAGCAGGGCGAGTTGGAGAGCGTGTACAAGAAGCGCGAGTACGTGGAGATCACCAAGGACACCAACTTGTGGGTGTTGAACCGTTTTTTCGAGAAGAACTCGAACGCCATTGTCACCCAGGACGGCCGGCCGGTGAACGTGGCCACCAAGGTGGACTTGGTGGCGTGGTTGCGCAAGCACAGCGCGTAGACTGCTAATTGTCCGAACCCTGCAGCGTGCGTCAGAATATTTCCATCTCACATCGCATCGCGTGCCACCCGCTCTTCCCGCCCGCTGCGCCTCCACACCTCACCATGGACGTGAAGGAGATCAAGACGCTCATGTCGCAGTTGGACAAGCCAACGGACGATGCCACCACGCTCAAGCTCCTTGGCATTCTCCAGAAACGCGTGCGGCCCACCGAGCAGCTTTTACGCGAGACCAAGGTGGGGGTGTGTGTGAACAAGCTCCGGGCACTGGCCAACGGCGAGGTGGTGGCGTTGGTGAAGAAAATCATCAAGCTGTGGAAGGATGAGGTGGCGGCCGAGAAGCGGCTGCGGGCCAAGCCGGCAGCGCCGGTTCCGGACGCTCCGTTTGTCAGCGACAAGCCGCGGACACCCAAGGCGGACGGAGTGCTGACGGAGGTGCACGGCGACTCCACGCGGAACGCGCTGATCGGAGCCTTCTACCTGGCGCTTGCGATTGGGAGCACCGACCCGCCGGCGTTGGTGTTGCTGGTGTCGCGGGAGATCGAGGAAGCGGTGTTTCGTCAGGCGGGGGCGGTGAACGACGGGTACCGCAACAAGCTGCGGAGCTTGGTGATGAACATCCGCAACAAGAACAACCCGGAGTTGCGGGAACGCTTGTTGGGCCGTCTGTTGAAGGCAACCAAGGTGGTGGAGCTTCCGCCGAGTGCCTTGGCGCCGGAGGGCTTGAAGAAGGAGATTGAGGAGTTGCAGAAGAAGAACTTGTTCGATGCCCAGGGCGCCACCGAGAAGCGCGCCATCACCGACCGGTTCACGTGCGGCAAGTGCAAGGAGAAGAAGGTGAGCTACTACCAGATGCAGACGCGGAGTGCCGACGAGCCGTTGACCACCTTCTGCACCTGTGAGAACTGTGGCAACCGCTGGAAGTTTTCCTAACGAGAGGTGTAGTGTACATGACAAGAGATGGGATAGCTAGGAGTGGCTGGCGAGATTGGTGTGTCTGGCTGGCAAACACCGGCCACCCCCACACTTGCACTCTTCACCACACTTGCGCTCTTTCTGGGTGAACTGTATAAAGCGTCTTTCCTGCTCTCTCCCGCGTGACCATGGTTGTGTCGTTGAAGAAACAAGGTATGCTGTGTCTACCGGCTGCTTGCTGTTGCTGGCTGCCGCGTGCTGTTCCGTGCTAACCCCAGTGCTCCACCTCTACCGCCAGTGCATCCGGCTTGCGCGGACAAAACCAGCAGAGTCGCGTCCGGCGTGGCTTGCCTACACCCGGGCCGAGTTCACGCGGTTCGGCCATGTTTCGCGGCGCGACATTGACACCATCGAGTTTCTTCTCCGCCAGGGCGCCAAAAAGGCCGAGATGCTCGGCGACCCGACCGTGAAGCACATCCAGTAGCCTCATCGCCCACTGCGAGTTTGGGCATCGCCAGTAAATACTCATCGCCCATGCCCACCATCTACATTGGGAATCTCCCGTACGACTACACCGAGCAGCAGGTGGCGCTGGTGGCCAGCAGCGTGGGGCCGATCGGACTGGTGAAGCTTATCTTTGACAACGCCACGGGCCGGTCGAAGGGGTTTGCGTTTGTGGACTATCCAGACGCGGCGGTGGCGGACCTGGCGGTGCGGAACTTGAGCAACTACAAGATTGCCGGCGGGCGGAGTTTGCGGGTGCAGTACAGCAACAGCAACAACCTGGGGGGAGGAGGGGGAGGAGGGAGCGGCGGAGCGGCGGCGAGGCAGGAGGTGAGTGTGCCGGCGGGAGAGGACCCACAGGCGTTTGTGATGCGGACGGTGCGGGCCATGGGGGCGGGGAGGCTGATGGCGGTGTTGCGGGAAGCACAGGCCATGGCACGGCAGGATGCCGTGGGGATGGAGGGGTTTTTGCGGGCGAATCCGCAGGTGATGGTGGCGTTGGTGCAGGCGGGATTGCAGTCGGGGCGGTTGGGAGAGGAGGGAGTGGGGCGGTTGGTGCGGGAGAACGAAAAGTTGCGGGGGATGGGTGAGGAGCAGCGGCGGGCGGTGGAGGCGGTGTTGGCGTTGAGTGAGAGGGAGGTGGCGGAGTTGGAGGGAGAGTACCGGGGCGTGGTTGAGGAGATCCGGCGGGAGTATGGGTAGTGGGGAGGCGGGAGGAGGGGAAGCAGCGGCAGAAGTGAAACCAGGGAACCAGAGACACGGCTACTTGAGCACACACCTTGTCTGCAAGCTTGTTTGCCGCTCGCTCGAGTCCAACCAGCGACGTAGCATGTTCACACTTGTAAAGCTAGAATACAGCCGAACCATATCTCAAACACACGGTGAGAGCAAGCCAGACCACAAACAACCCCTACCACCTCTCCACAACCGTCCCCTTGCCACGAGCTTGCCACCACCTCCCTCCGCCGCCTCTCCCGGCCCTCCCCCAAAATACTTAACACCCGTTCCCCACTGCTTAACAATTTACTTATGCCTGCCCCAGCACGCCAAGACAAAACACCGCTCTTAGTAATCAACACACCTCATTACTCCGCCTCCTCCCATGCTGGGCTACGCTCGCGTCAACACCTCGGACCACAGCCTCCTGCGCAACGCTCTCTCGTCCTCCTCACTCCTCGACGTGAACCACGACGACTTTGTCGACCACGACTCTCACGACGAGGCCGCCACGCCCGCCATTCCCCTAACCCCCCTCGCGTACGAGACCCTCCACCACCAGCTGCTCCACGGCAACCCCCTTGTTGCCGTCAACCACGAGGACCTCATCAACGGCGGTCTCTCGGAAGGCTCCTCCGAGGCCCCCAACGGCGCCGCGGCACCCGCCACCCCCCCCACACTCACCTCCCGCGCGCTCCACTTTCTCCACCGGTACTTCCCCCGCGCCCCCATCACGCGGCTTGCCACCCGCGCCCCCGTCACCACCCACGACGGCGTCTTTGCCAACCTCCACGTCAAAACAACCACCCACGAGCTCCCCCTGTACGCCGACGCCCTTGTGGACAGCGCGCCGGCCTACTCCTCCACCTTCGACCCCAATGCCGAGGACTCCTTGTTTGTCCACGGACTCCCCGTGGGTCTGATTGTGAACCTTGCGTGGAACCTCATCATCGTGGCCTTGTTCCAGTACGTGGGTTTCCTCATGCTGTACCTCCTCCACACCAACCACGCTGCTCGCTACGGCGCCGAGATGGGGTTGGGTGTCACGCTTGTCCAATGGGGCTGGGGCATGGCCCGCGCCGTGCGCACCAAGGGCGAGGACACCGGCAGCGAACCCAACCGCGTGGTGGTGTCCAACCCCGATGCCTACACCGACGTGTCCGGACCCTCCGACTCCTACACCGATGGCTTCCGCAGCAAGCTCCCAGACGTGCACGCGCCGGCCGGTCCCTCCACGGCGGACCGGCTCAACTCGGTGATTTCCCTGCCGTTTTTTGTCGGGGTGGTGCTCACCACCGGCGTCTTGCTCGTGGTGATTCCTGCTGTGCGCTACGTGCGGGTGAAGATGTTGGAGCGCAAGGTGCTTGAAGGATACACCGGCGACCCGCAGGACTCGGGCGACATTGTGTGGGGCAGTCCCGAAGAAGGTCTCGACGAAGTGATGGTGTAGTCAATGGGGTTATATGGTAATGGAATATGGACAGGATCACGGCAGCCGCCAGGACGGACAGGACCCCGGCAGCCGCCAGGACGGCCACGACCCCGGCGGGGCAGCGCGGCGGTAGCGACACTCGGCCCGACCCGCAGCACAGATCCGGCACGCCGGACATTGCCAGGGCGTGCCCGCACCGGCGTGCCCGCACCGACAACAGCCGTTCGCCATCCGCACATCCCGCCCTGCTCCGCTCCACCCCCCACTCCTCCCATGCCGCCGGTCCGTGTGAAGCTCGTGGCCGCCGAGGGCCTTTTCAAGCGCGATGTGTTTCGCCAGCCCGACCCGTTTGCCGTGCTCACGGTCGACTCTGCCCAGACGCAGCTGACGCTGGCCGCAAAGCGCACGCTCAACCCGTACTGGAACGAGACCTTCACCTTCAACGCCGACCCCTCCAGCGTGTTGGTGATCCAGGTGTTTGACCAGAAAAAATTCAAGCGCAAGGACCAGGGCTTCTTGGGCGTGGTGAACGTCAAGTTGCTGGACGTGGTGGACTTTTCCGGTGGCGAGGAAACCGTGAGCCGCGAGTTGCGCAAGAGCAACAACAACTTGTTGGTGAGCGGCACCTTGGTGTTTGTCGTGAGCGTTGGCACCGCCCGTGCCGCCAACGGTGCTGGTCGCGTGGCCAACGGCACGGCGCTGGCCACTGCTCCCACCACGCCCACCGCTGCCGCCACGCCCACCGCTGCCGCCGCCACGCCGGCTGCCTCCTCCCTGTTCGAAGACTCCCAGGGCGCGCTTCCGCCCGGCTGGGAGCGCCGCACCGACAACTTTGGCCGCACCTACTTTGTGGACCACAACAGCCGCACCACCACGTGGCGGCGGCCCGTGGTGGGCCAGCTGGAGGCAGAGCGCACGCAGCAGCGCGTCAACAACACGGACGCGGAATTGCGCCAGCTCGAGGGCAGAACGCTTCCCGGCGACGGCCCCACGTCGCCCCCCGAAACCCCCAACGCCGGTGGCGGGCTCGGCGAGCTCCCGGCCGGGTGGGAACAGCGGTTCACGCCCGAGGGCCGGCCGTACTTTGTGGACCACAACACGCGCACCACGACGTGGGTGGACCCGCGGCGCCAGCAGTACATCCGCACGCACGGTCCGCAGACGCTGATGCAGCAGCAGCCGGTGCTGCAGCTCGGTCCGCTCCCGAGCGGGTGGGAAATGCGGCTCACCAACACGGCCCGCGTGTACTTTGTGGACCACAACACCAAGACCACCACGTGGGACGACCCGCGGTTGCCGCTGCTGCTTGACCAGAACGTGCCGCAGTACAAGCGCGACTTCCGCCGCAAGGTGATCTACTTCCGGCTGCAGCCGGCGTTGCGGATTCTCCCGGGCCAGTGCCACGTGAAGGTGCGCCGCAACAACATCTTCGAGGACCTGTACCAGGAGATCATGCGCCAGACGCCTGAAGACTTGAAGAAGCGGTTGATGATCAAGTTCGACGGCGAGGAGGGTTTGGACTACGGCGGCGTGTCGCGCGAGTTCTTCTTCCTTCTCTCACACGACATGTTCAACCCGTTCTACTGTTTGTTTGAGTACTCCACTCACGACAACTACACCCTCCAGATCAACCCCAACAGTGGCATCAACCCCGAACACCTCAACTACTTCAAGTTCATTGGGCGTGTTGTGGGCTTGGGCATTTTCCACCGCCGCTTCCTCGACGCGTTCTTTGTGCCGGCGCTTTACAAGATGATGCTCCACAAGAAGGTCACGTTGGCAGACATGGAGGGTGTGGATGCCGAGTTCTACCGCTCGCTCAAGTGGATGATGGAGAACGACATCACGGACGTGCTTGAAAACACCTTCAGCGTGGAGGACGAGCGGTTCGGCGAGATGGTGGAGATTGACCTCAAGCCCGACGGCAGAAACATCGAGGTGACGGAGGAGAACAAGCACGAGTACGTGGAGTTGATTACCGAGTGGAAGATCTCGCGCCGGGTGGAGGAGCAGTTCAAGGCGTTCATGGACGGCTTCAACGAGCTTGTGCCGGAGGAGTTGGTGAATGTGTTTGACGAGCGCGAGCTTGAGTTGTTGATTGGCGGGTTGGCGGAGATTGACGTGGACGACTGGAAAAAGCACACCGACTACCGCGGCTACCTGGAGAACGACCAGGTGATCCAGTGGTTCTGGCAGTGCATCCGCGAGTGGAACTCGGAACAGAAGGCGCGCTTGTTGCAGTTCACCACCGGCACCCTGCGGATCCCCGTGAACGGGTTCAAGGACTTGCAGGGCAGCGACGGACCCAGACGCTTTACCATCGAGAAGGCCGGCGAGCCCAACCAGTTGCCCAAGAGTCACACGTGTTTCAACCGCGTGGACTTGCCCGAGTACACAGACTTGGCGAGTTTGAAGAAGAAGTTGGGGTTGGCGGTCGAGGAGACGGTTGGATTTGGCCAGGAGTAGCTGAATATATTGTTGCGCGTATGCACATGGTTGCCGGCGGTGGTGCCCGTCTGCGGTGCGGGCGGTGGTGCCCGTCTGCGCACGCTCGCCAGGGACACGCTCCACGAGCGCACCGCCCCGACTACACCGGACCCTGCAGTTGAACAATCTTGACTACACGTCTCCCGCCCACTACTCGCGCTCCTTGCGCACCGCCTCGCGGATCTTCAAGTTCAAAGCCCCCGCCTCTTCGGCCTCGCTGTCGCTGGTGCCGCTGGTCCACGCCTGGAAGTCGGCATCGCTGCCGCCGCGGTAGTGGTTCGAGAACATGGGCACGTCCAGGAGGTCGTTGGCGGAGTTGATGCGGGAAATGCCGTCCGAGTCGGAGAAGGACGGGGTCCGCTCCATCCCCACCTTCTCTGCCTTCTCCTTCTTGCGGCGTTCTCTTCTCTTGCGCAAGCTGCTGGTCTTTCTCTCCTCCTCTGCCTCGTCGTTCACAGAGTACTTCAACAAGTTAAAGTCCGGGAACAAGTCCGGGCCAAGCTCGTTCACCACCGAAGTAATGTCCGCTGCCAACTCGGTGCGTTCGCGCTTCAACGCATCCAACCCCAGCCGCGTGGTCAACAGAAGCCACAAGGGCCGGAGGCTCTTGAACAAGTCCATGCCCTGGTCACCGATAATCAAGGCGGCATACGTCACCAACACTCCCCCGAGATACAACAAGACAAACAAGGTGCGCTTCAGAAGCCACAGCCAGTAGTCGTAGTGTCTTGCAAGCGTCAACCCCACCACTGCCCAGAACACATACACAATGGGGGCCACACCCATGGCAATGAGGATTTTCCACGTGGCCAACACGTCGTTGGCGGCAATCTTGACCGTCAGAGCCGCAAGCGCCTCGGCGGCCTTTTTGCGGGACATTTTCTTGGCCACAATGAACACGGGCGAGAAGAGCACGCCGCCCGGAAGCGCAAGGGCCCCGAGCACCACCATCTTCACCACGCGCGACACCAACACCGGCACCATGGCAAGCCGCTGGCGGTAGTCGTCGGCAAGCGTCTCCACCTGGTGGTCGGCAAGCCGCAAGGCCACCAAGTGCTCGTGGTAGGCGGTGATGCGTGCGCGGAGGCGCTGCACCAGCGGGTCGTCGCGGTAGTGGTTGTATCCCACCACAAGGCGCCGGTTGAATTCAATCACAAGGGGAAGCGGGATGCGCTGGGTAAAGTTGCCAGCATACAACCGGCGGGCCGTCTGCACGGCTGTGAGCGTGTCGTAGTCGTCGCAGGTGACGGTCACGGCGCGCAAGCCCTGGGTGATGGTGTCGAGAAGCTCCTTCACGGCGGCCCGGTTTTGCTCGGGGTTGGTGTAGCGGGCCACGAGATCCGGCGAGATTTCGATCGGGTGGCCAAACTCCACCACGGCCCGCAGCCGGAACTTGTGGGGCTTGAAGTAGTTCATGCCGCACGGGATGATGCGGACGTGGCAGTTGGGGTCGTTCTCCATGGCTCCGAGAGCCATGATGGCCACACCGGCCTTGAGAGGAAGGAGGTCGGTGCGGTCGTGGGAGCCTCCTTCGGGGAAGATGCCAAGACACTGGTTCCCGCTGAGGTGGGAAAAGACCCGTTCGTACACCTGGCGCTGGTTGACCTTGTCGGCCGCCTTGAAGTTGGTGCCGCGGGTGAGGAGACGCTCCACTTCGGGGTTGTTGCGCTTGAACTCGCGGCGGAGGGTGATTTCCGTGTCGGAAACCACCGTTTCGATCTCTGCCACGCCCAACGAGCGGGGGAGAGCAAGAAGACCCTTGGCGGTGCACTCGGAGGTGAAACGCGTGCCCGACCCGCGCACCGTCAAGGGCAGCAGAAGGTCCACGGAGATCTTGCCGCTGCCGGCCTTCAAGTTGTCCTGGGCTCTCAGCACCGGGATGGCCATTTGGCACCAGCTGAAGAGCCAGATGAAGAAGCGCTTGTACGACGAGGCGGCAACAAGGAAGGACACGCGGCGTGACAGGGTGAGCTGGACCTGGCCCATGAGAATGCCCGGATCAACAAACTGGTTGGCGTGGGGGGCGGCCACGAAGATGACGGGACCGGTGGCGGGAATGCGGAAGGCACCGCGGGTGCGGATCTCGCGGAAGAAGCCATGGAAGATGCGCGTGAGAAAGGCAAGCACCAAGTCGTAGATGAGCCGGCGGTAGAGCGGGGGAGGAGGGGCCGCCGCAACAGACATCGGGGGGCAATGGGATGGGTTGCGATGGGAAGTGTGGGGAAGAGGGCTTGAGAGCTTGTTGGGACTGGGTCTTGTGTGCAGGAGAGCCCCGCGGCATCGGTGCAGGAGCGTCACTGGGTTGGAACGGGTGATTTTGGGGTGGCTATGTACAGTGGTGGGGGGTTAGTTTGGTGCGGGGGGGTGGGTGCTGGTGTTGCCGTCGCCGGCGGGGCCAAACCCGAGCTGTTCCCAGCCTACCCGCTCCATCAACCCCTTGTCCATCCGGCACCCGAGGTACTCCTTGGCCAACATGCGGCAGTTGAGGCTGTTGTCTCCGCGAGCATACTTCATGCACTGCAAGTAGCGAGCCATCAGCTCGGCACACTCCCCCTCGTGGTCGAGAGGGAAACTGCCTCGTTCCGGCGGCGTGGGGGTCCACGTGCGCAAGGTGCCTCCCGGATTGCCCGACATGAAAAGTGTCTGTTACACTTGGCCCATTTTATTCATATCCTTTACACTGCTTAAACACAGGGCTTAACACCCGGCTCAAACACAGGGCTTGACACCCGGCTCAAACACAGGGCTTAACACCCGGCCCAAACACAGGGCTTAACACCCCACTTGAACACGCCCTGGCCCACGGCCGGCAAGGTGACGCTGTTGCGGCTGCCCATCATGGCCACGCGGCTCTCCAAGGCCGCCAAGCGGCTCTCCAAGGTCTTGGTGTAGGTGACCATCTCGCGCTCGCGGTCCAGGAGCTCAGGCACCTTGTCCAAGCTGATGGAGGGAAGCGGCTCCAAGCGCCAGGGCCGGTCGCCAACACGCTCCTCGCCGGCACAGCCGCCCTGGGAGTTCTGGTGGCGCACCAACGCGTCGCAGCGCGCAAAGCGCCGGCCGCACTTGTCGCACGCGTGCGGCCGCTCGCCGGTGTGGAGCTTTTCGTGGCGCTTGAGGTCGTGCAGGCGGCGGAACTGCAGCGCACACACCAGGCACACGTGGGGCTTCTCCTGGGTGTGGATGAGCTCGTGGGAAACAAGGTTGTGGCGGCGGGTAAACAGGTGGGAGCAGGTCTTGCACACAAACTTGGGAGGGGTGGAGGGGGCCGCGCTGGAGACCGGGGACGGAGCCGTGTTGGAGGCCGGGGAGGTGGGAGAGGCGCTCTCGGGCGAGGCGTCGGAAGAGGCCTCCGCGGTAAGCGCACTGAGACTTATCTGTGGAAGAGACATGGGGGAAAGTGTGGACGTGTGGCCAGCTGTGGAGGTTTGGAGACTAGAATGAAGCCACAGTGCGCCACGGTGGTGTAATACCGGTGCACCGCCACAGTGGCTAGGTGTGGCGGATGGTGCAATGGCACGTGACCGGACCGAGCATCACGTGTGTGATGGGGACACAGAACGCGGACACGGCCATCGTCCCAACATCATCCATTAAAACCCAAACCAAAGCTATGAACTGAAAAAAACGACAGCGCGGGGCTGTCTGGGTATAGGGGGCTGCGTGGTGCGCAGGGCACGTTGCCGGAAGCCCTTATTCGCGATCACTCCTCCGTGATCTCTCGCCCGCAATCCCTCCTCCGTCGTCTCTTGCCCGCAACCACTCCGCGACTAGAAACCCTCGTCCTCCTCGGTCCCCTTGTCGACAATGCCACACCCAAACCACGGGTGGGTCAATGCCTCTTTCGCCGTCACCCGCTCGTCCGGGTCAAACATCAACAACCGCTTCAACAAATCGAGAAAGTACCACCAGAACTGGAAGTTTTCAAAGTCAATCCGGAACTCGTTCCGGAGATAGCTCTGGTAGGGCAGAAGCAGCAGGTCGAGGTCCAAGCCGGTGGCCTGGCTCACCATGCGGTCAAGCAGCGACAACAGCTCGACGTACTTGGCGCTCTTCTTCTTGGTGTGGCGGTTGGGAAAATTCAACCGCGACAGGCTTCCAGTCCGGGGCTGGCGGAAAAAGTCGGCAATCTCGGCCGCCAGGGCACTGCTCGACTTGCCCGCCACCTCGAGCGCCCGGTTCACCATGGCGTCGGGAAGCGTTTCCCCCACAATGCGCTCCATCATGGCAAGGTGCTCCAAGTTCTCGTGGGTGCGGAAAAGCGCCTCGCCCGTCACCAACTCACACAAGATGCACCCCACGCTCCAGAGGTCGCATGGGAACAGCCAGCCGGTCCCAAGCACCACCTCCGGGGCGCGGTAGTGTCGTGTCGACACAATGGCCGAGTGATACTCGTCGTCAAAGATGGCAGAGCCAAAGTCGATGATCTGGATCAGCGGGTCGTCGAGCACCTTGGTGGTGGAGTCCCCCGAGTCCACGCTCTTGCGGCGATAGCTGTCGTTGTAGAGGAGGATGTTTTCGGGCTTCAAGTCGGTGTGGACGAGATTGAGGTCGTGGAGAAACGCCACGCTCCGCAACAACTGCTTCAGCAACGCCTGGATATGACTCCCTGGAAAGGGCGCAAACGAGTTGCGTTTCAAAAAGTCATACAACGAGAGCTTCAACAACTGGGTCACGAGACAGATGTGGCCGCGGTAGTCAAAGCACTCGCGCAACTGGATACAGTGGTTGGCGTTGGCCGGGTCCACGTGGGCCAACGTGGCCAACACCCGCAACTCGATTTTCGCCGCCTCGCGGTACTTGGGGATGTTCTTGATGATCTTCACCGCCACCATCTGGCGCAGCTGCACGTCGTACGCACTAACCACTTTCCCAAACGTGCCCTGGCCAATGAGTTCGTGCACAACAAAACGCCCGGCAAACTTCTCCCCGATGGTGAGTTTGTAGTAGCCGTCGCTGTCGTCGCACGGCGGGGCGCCGGGCAGGTGGGGTATCACCGGCGGCCGGACCTCGCGGTGCTTGTAGGGCCCGCTGGCCGGCAGTGTGTAGTGGATGTTGACATGGGGCAACTGGGGAAGCAGGTTGGTGCGCTGCTTTTTGGGACCGACGTTATAGTTGTGGTCCCAGGAGGTGGCAGTGGAGGACGAGCGGGCGGTGTAGCGCAAGTGGCGCTCCTCGAGCACGATGACGTCCTCAAGCTCGTCGTCGTCCAGGGGCTGGGGGAAGAACGGGGGTGTGTCCAGAACATCCATCTGGGGCTCCTCGCTGGGCACCACCACCACGTCCAGCGCGAAGGGGTTCTTGCCGAGCACCGCCCGGGTGCCGAGGTGGTCGCTAAAGCCCCGCGGGCGCTTGCGGTTGTGGATAAGCAGCATGGGAGAGAGGAGGAGAGAGGGAGGAGGTTGGAGCTGTCAATCTCTGGAAGTGAAGCGGAGGTCTAGGCCAGTGCGCGAATATCCGCCACACGTGGGGGGTGATAAGGCGCGGCGGCAGCAGAAGAGAGACGCGGGCAGGCAATATGGGTATCAGAATGGAGCTGGGAGCCGGCCGGCCTGTGTCCGGGCGCGAGACGCTCACTAGCACCCGCGAGGGTGTCGCCACCAACGCGTCTCTGGCGAGGCTGACCCCCTCCCCGCTTATCTCGGTGCTGGGGATGGGCGGTCACGTGGGTGGTGCAACATATTGCGCACGCAAAAAGGAATGTGCATGCCCCAGCCGTACCTGCAGCTGCAAGCCGACACACCCGACGGACGGGTAACCCCGCGGGCGGGGTGGCAAGCCGGGTAACGGCGATAGCCGGAGTTACCCGGCACTCGGGCGGCGCACGACGCCGTGCGTCCACCCTGCGTCGGACATCGCCGAGTAACGGGCAGCTCCGCATCTCTAATGGCAGGCACAGGCGGCGATCGGGCGATAATAATAAATTCCAGCCCGCCCGCTAAACACTGCGGCGTAGAATCTTCCACTCCTGCTGTGTTTCTTGTGCCGCAATGCCTCTCACCCGGCGCCCCTACTCCCGCGACGGCTGCCAGGAGTGCAAGCGCCGCAAGCTCAAGTGCGACGAGCAGAAACCCGTGTGTGCTCGCTGTGCCAAGGGCGGCAAGCTGTGTGTGTACGGTCGCGTGGTGCGCTTTCCTGAGCAGTACCAGTTCACACTAGACGACCATCCGGTTCTGCGCGACGTGCTTGGCACCCAGATCGAACACGATCTTGCCAGCGAGGCGTACGCCTTGGCCTCCAGCATCACCAAGCTTGTCCACGGCCCCACAACCCAAAACATTCCCGTCCCCCACCCAGAGCTCTCCCAGGGGCTCCACGACGAGTTCAGCGAGGATGCTCGGTCTGCCGACACCGATAGCCCCGCCACGCTTTCCGAAATGGAGTTTCCGGCCTTGGACACCCCCATGTTCGACCCCGCTTCGTCGGTTGCTCAGTTTATCGACTCGTTCCGCCTCCTGGACGAGCATAGAGTCTACTTTGATGCCTGGGCCGTGGACTTGTCGCAGGACACCTTCCCGCTTGCTCTCCACCCGCCCGACAACCCGGTCCGCAACTTGGTGATTGCCAAGGCGCGCCAGAGCCCCTACCTCCTAGCAGCAATCCTTGCGGTTGGCGCCAGATATGTGTTTTTTAAAACCGGCAACCCCGCTCACTGGCAGGCTCGCCGCAACTACCTCAAGGTGTGCTTGCAGAACCTCGAACTGGCCTTCAAAAACGACGACCTGCGCGACCTCGAGGCGTTGACCTTCACAGTGCTCACCCTCACCCAGGACTTTTTAGCGTCCCGCACCTCGTCATGGCGCAACCACCTCCAGGGCGCCAAACACCTCTTTATCCGCCACCACGCCTACATCCAGCTGAACCGCACGCCCGGATTGCTCTGCGCCAAGCTGAACTTTGTCGCCATTGAGTGTGTGGCCGGCATCACCGATCTGCGTGGAGGCTCGATCCGCGATCTTGCCGAGTTGGACATCCTTTTGGACATTGGGTTTGATGCCGACGATCAAGCCATGATGAAACAGGCTGGTTTGATGGTGGCCGGCTTCAACCTCTTTTTGGGGTACAGCACCGAGGTGCTTGCCTTGTACCGCGAGGTGATGAAGGCCAGCGAACGCATCCGCGCCTGGAAACGCACCAACGCCCCCCACACCCAGCTCGACACCGACACCTTGCTCCAGTTGGCGGTTCTTGCAAAGGCTGCCCGCGCGTGGGTGTTTATTGTCCGCGAGGGTCCCGTGCCGCCCCTGCACCCGGCCCACCCCGCCGGGCCCCTGCCCCTCCCGGCACCCGTGTACATCTACACCACCCTGGGCGTCTTTTCCATGCTCGACCTCTCGCAGCAAGCACACTCCGATGCCGGGTTGTTGAAGGTGTTCACCAGCGAGGGCTTTTACGGCTTGCCCGTTTCCCACCCCATGGTCCAGGAAGTGGTGGTGCGCATGTTGGGATATCTCACGGTGATCGAAGAGCTGTGGGAAGAGGGCCGAAGCGTGTTCAAGCCCAGCCCCAGCCTCGACAAGCGGTTCATCATGGTGCAGAGCTCATACTTGATGTGTGGTCTCTGCTGCGTGACCGCAGGCGACCGCGCCAAGGTGGCCGCATACTTTGCTGCCATCGAGCCGTGGTGTGGGCTGGCCCACTCGTCGCAGGTCCGGCTCAACCGCGTGTGGGGGCTTGCCGACTCCACCCCTCCTCCCGAGGACGACACCGTGCCCTTTTGCTAGTGAGAAATAGACATCTGGGAATGACCCAGCAGCCTGCTCCTGCACCCCGACGCACCCCGACGCACCAGGCTGCAGAAATACGCAGCCGTGCGTATTTTTCACCTGCACCCTCCACCTCGTCATGATCACGCCGCGGTTCACGCTCACGCAGGACCCTGCGTGTGTCCAGGTGCACATCCAGGTGCCGCACCTCCGGTTCCAGGCCGCCAAGCTCGAAATGGCGGTGACCGGCGACGTGTTTGTGTTTCTGCTCCCGCCGTACTACCTCCGCCTCCACATGCCCGGCGAGTTGGTGGACGACGAGCGCGCCACCGCCCGCTACGACTCCGGCAGCGAGACGATCGTGGTGACCTTGCCCAAGGCGCAGGAGGGCCAGGTGTTTGAGGACTTGGATCTCACCTCCAAGTTGCTCACCAACCCCGCTGCGCCTGCGGCCGGCGTGCTGATCGAGGAGATTGGCGGCAGTGCCATCAACGCCGACTCGCTCCCGGAGGACTTTTCGTGGGAGATCCCCCAGACGGAGGCCCCGGCCAACCTCACGCTTGCAGCTGCTTACGGCTTCAACGACGCCTACTCGGGGATCATTGCCGTTTCTGCCGCCAACGGCAACGACATCAACGAGCTCCCCGACCCCGAGCAGGGCCGCCTGGACGACCGCATCATCACCCGGCTTGTGAGCGAGAACGTGAAGTTTGACCCCGAGTACTACGCAGCGGACCACGCGGCCCGGGTGCTCGACATGGACGACGACAAGGAATACAAGGAGATTTTGGCGTGGAAGTCGCCGCTTGCTGCATACTACACCCAGTGGAAGCGTGGGGACGGCGAGGTGGTGCCACCGTGCACCTTCACGCCGGCAGAGACCGAGCTCATGATGAACCTTCCGCACAAGCTGTACTTGGTGGACGAGCCTGCTCGCGTGCTTGGTGCTGTGGTGTCGGTGCTCTTTGGCTATTCGTTTGACCTCAGAGAAAACACGGGAGACCACACGGTGGAGTCGGCGTGGACGGTTGGCAAGCTTGTGCCCCAGTTTTCGCATCTCGACAGCAAGGTGGTGAGCGGCAACGAGACGCTGTTGTTGCGGGCCATCGTCATGACGCTGTACCGCCGCAGCGTGTGCTATCCGTACCACCGGAGCTATGCCTTGTCGGCACGGGTCTGGGAGGATGTGTACTATACGTTGCGCGGGGGGAAGCGGGTGGTGGTGAAGGCGTTGCTTGCGGCTCGAGAGTTGTTCCGGTTCCACGACGTGTACTATGTGTATGCCAAAGTGTGGATGGACGACTTGGTGGCTTATGTTGTGAGCAGTGTGTCGGAAAACGACATCCGGCGGCTCAGCCACGATGTGCGTGGGGCAGTGGGAACAGTGAAGAAGGCGGACGTGGTGTTTGAAAAGGCTGGCGAGGTGGACGAGGATGCAGCGGGGGCAGAAGCGGACGGTTTGTACGCCGTGTCTTTGCTTGACATTGAACAGGAGGTGGAGGCGGCGGGGTAGCCCATGGGCACCGCCGCCACGTGGCCAGAGCCCTCTCCTCGCTCCTACCATCTGTATTACCATGAATCCATAACGTTTCTCGACGCAGGGTCTACCTGTATCGACACCTCCGACAGGTCTCGGCTAGCTTCGGCTAACCTCGGCTAACCACCCTCGGCCTTTACGTCTCTCCTCTTCACGTCCTCTTCATCGCCAGGCTTGTAGTGATGGAACTGCAACCCCCCGGGTGGCCGCACCACCATTGCCGGTCGCGAGCCACTCAAAACACCCTTAGGCGGACTCATGGGAACGCTCTGGGTCCGCATGTGCCGTTTCCGCAGCTGCTGGCTGGGCAGCACGTTCAGAAGCACCTTCTCGGGACTCAACTCGCCAGGAGACGAGGCCGTCAAGGAGCGGTTGTGCTTGGGGTAGACAAACTTCGGGGGGTAGGTGAAGGCGGGCTCCGGCAGCGCGTTGCGCGGGGGCGGGAGAATCGGCGGGAGCTTTGTTTCCGAGGCGGAGTCGCGCCGGTTGACGGTGGCAAGCACCTGGGGTATCTGCAGCGGCAGGATGCCAGCCTCGGAGCACTGGCGGACGAGGGCCGTGAGCAGCTGGGTGGCTTCGAGGCGCAAGCGTTCCTGCTGGGTGCGCTCCTGCTCGGTGCGGAGCACAAGCGCCTGGAGAAACACCTGCTCCGAGTACGGCCACAGCGACAAGCCGAGAAGCAGGGCCGGAGGAGGAGACATGGGCACGGTGGCAGGTGGCACAGCCAAGCGCTTATTCCACAAAGGGCGCGATGCATTGCCCAATGGGGAAGAAAGCCTGCAGCAATGTGCAGACGGGGCTGCGTCCCAATTGGGTCCGGGCCGAGCCAATCCGGCACTGCCGGATGGGGCAGCATCCGGCATGCCTGCATGCGGCCGGCGCGTGTGTCCGCATGCGGCAACAACTGGCGATTGCCGGATGCGCGACGCGGCGCGACGCGTCGCCACTCATCGCACTTTCCTGTCACACAAGCACCCCCCATGCTGATCGTGCTGCTTCTCCTGGTGAACGTGCTCCAGAACCCGGCGCGTTTTAGCGACGAGTACCAGTTTGAAATCACCTTTGAGTGTCTCGAGCCGCTCAAGGACGACCTCGAGTGGAAACTCACATACGTGGGCTCGCTGCGGCTGCTTGACCACGACCAGGAGCTCGACCTGGTGCTTGTGGGGCCGGTGCCGGTGGGCGTGAACAAGTTTGTGTTTTCCGCAGACCCGCCGCTGGCGGAGTTGATTCCGGCAGCCGAGTTGGTGCTGGTGACGGTGATTCTTCTCAGCTGCAGCTACGCCGGCCGCGAGTTTGTCCGTGTGGGCTACTACGTGAACAACGAGTACGACTCGGAGGAGTTGCGCGAGAACCCGCCGAGCAAGGTGCAGGTGGAGCACGTGGTGCGCAACATCTTGGCGGAAAAGCCGCGCGTGACGCGGTTCAACATTGTGTGGGACAAGGAGGGCGAGGAGCAGGAGGTGATCCAGCAGGAGGAGGAGCCGGAGGAGGAGGAGGAAGAGGAGGAGGAGGAAGAGGAGGAAGAGGAGGAGGAGGAAGAGGACGGAGCGGATGAAATTGATATCGAGGAGGAGGAGGACGTGGAGACGCCTCGTGATGAATAGATGCCGCAACCTGCTGGATGCCGCCAGGCCTGCCGCCACCTGCCACCGCACTTCTCACGCTTGTTCATTGACGGGCTGTCGCCTACGTGTCCCCTTTTAAGTTTGGAAAACTAATAGAGGCAAAAACAAAAACATATGCCATGGGGCGCTGCGATAAGGCACAGAGATGCACCCTTGCCGCAGATATCGACCCTACATGCGTCAGCATGCATCCGCCTTTAAGTTTGGAAAACTAAAAGCGGCCAAAACAAAAACATATGCGCGGGGATTTGAAGGGGGCCGCCGGATCACAACCGGGGCTGGGACACACGGACGACATCCAGGCCGTCGGCTCTCACGGCGTTGGCCTTGACCAAGGCCGCCTTGAGGTCCGCAAGCAAGTCGTCAATGCTCTCGATGCCAATACACAAGCGGATCAAGTCCTCCGGGAAGGCACGCTCCTCTCTGGTCTTGGCATCGATCAGGGCATGGCTCATGAGACAGGGCATGGAGATAAGCAGGTTCACGCACCCAAACGACACGGCAATGCCAAAAATGGTGGCTGCCTCGCAGATCTTGCGCGACAACGCCACCAGGCCCGTCTCGAACGACAACACGCCGCCGGCTCCCTTGCACAAGCTGGCATGGAGTGCGTGCTGCGGGTGGGACTTCAAGCCGGGGTACCGGACCTTGAACCCAGCCGACTCCAAAAACTCGGCAATCTTTGCGGCGTTCTCCTGCTGGCGCTCCACACGCAACGCAAGCGTGCGGATGCCGCGGGCAAGCAACCAGCAGTCAAAGGGGGCAAGGCCGGCTCCGGTGGAGTTGATGACAAAGTAGATCTGGTCGGCAAGCTCCTGGGAGCGCGTGGCAATCACACCGGCCATGATGTCGTGGTGGCCGTTGAGATACTTGGTGGCCGACTCGTACTGGATGTCCACGCCAAGATCCAACGGCGTCATCAACACCGGCGACATCATGGTGTTGTCGAACACAATGAGGGTGTTGGGGTTCACCTGCTTCACTCTCTTGGCAATCGAGCGCACGTCCACCACCTTGATCAACGGGTTGGTGGGCGACTCGAGAAAGACAATCCGCGTGGCGGGGGTGACCGCCCCCACCACCGCGTCCACGTCGGTGGTGTCCACGTGCTTCACCTTGACCCACCCCTTGGTGTGGAGAAACGTGAGCAACCGGTGGGTGCCGCCGTAAAGGTCGTCGCCGGCAATCACCTCCTCGCCGGGCAGGAGAAGCCGCAGGATGATGTCGGCAGCACCCATGCCCGACAGCACGGCAAACGCGTGGTTGGCCTTCATGAGAGCCGCGAGCTGGTTCTGGATGGTGGTGCGGGTGGGGTTGCCGCTGCGAGTGTAGTCGTACTCACCAAACTCCTCGAGCGAGGCCTGCTTGAAGGTGGCCAGCTGGTAGAGCGGCGGCACCGACGCAAGGTACTTGTCTGTGGACGGCGTGTACACCACCTTGGTGTTGATGGAGTAAGTCATGGTGGAGGTGGAGAGGTTTTCAGCAGGGCTGCTGATAGGCGGCTAGTGAGTCACTGGTGCGCGCACGCCGATTGCGTCATTACGCGGGGCATGCGCGGCGGCACGACATGCATGGTGTTGTGGAGAACTCCGACACCTCTGCACCGGCGGCGCCGTTCCGTGCCCCGTGCCCAAGCTGCGCTAATGCGTGTTAAATAACTACCCTCTAGAGATCGGCACGGGTAAAGTCCGCCACGTTGTACGGCTCCTTGTTCTTCAACACCTTGATGCCCAGGTGGGGCTCGCAGTCGACTCTGCCGCTCAAGGGACCCGGCTTGATGGGGCTGCCGCTGCGGAAACTGTCCAACACCTTGGCCGTGGTCTCCTTGGTCAAGTCCTCGTAGTAGTCGTCGTTCACGGCAATCATCGGCGCGTTCACACACGCCCCGAGGCACTCCACCTCCTGGAAGGTGAACAACCCGTCGCTGGTGGTCTCGCCCGGGCCCACGCCCAAGTTCTCGCGGACCGCCGCCATGACGTCGTCCAGGCCGCACAACTGGCACGGCGTGGTGGTGCACACCTGCACGTTGTACTTGCCCATGGGTGTGCGGTTGTACATGGTGTAGAAGGTGGCCACCTCGTAGACCCGCATGGGCGGCATGTCGAGCATCTGCGCCACGTAGTTCATCACGCTGAGCGACGTGTACCCTTCCTGACGCTGGCCAAGGTCGAGAAGCGGCATCACCGCACCCTTCTTGTACTGGGGCGGGTACTTGGCGATGATTTCCTTGGACCGCGTGAGGTTCTCGGGCGTGAACTCAAAGTGGACCAGCGGGTTGTTCACCGCCGTGTCACGGTGGACCAGAATGATGTGGGTGCGAGCACCAAACACGCGCCGAGGCGCCACGCGAAGGGACGAGAGCATGGAGGTGGGTGGTGGAGCTGATGAGTTTTGGAGGATGGTGATTGGAGGAAGCCGGCGGTACGCGCACGCCGCGCTCTTCCAACACGCCTGTCACGTGATTCTATCGATTGAGCTATCCAAGGTCCCGCCCTGCCCTCTCCCCGCGGCCTCTAGCAGCAGCACCACTTGGCCAGTTCTTCCTCTGCTTGTTCAATAGCGCCGTACCCCCGCACGCCTGCGTCCCGCCCCTCGCCCCGGTCCCGCCGTCCGTACCCGTTCACGTTCCCGCGCTTCTGCACCGACAAGTCCCAGCCGTTCCCGCCGTTCAAGTCCATCCAGTCGTACCGACCGTCGCCGCTGTCTCCCAACACCTCGTCCATTAACCCCACAAGGTAGTCGTAGTCCGGGTCCTGGTCAAACCGGAGCTCCCGAGCATACCGCAAGTACTCGGCAAACTGGAGGGGATAGCCGCTGCCCAACTCGCTGATCCCCGTGTTGATCTTGCGCTCGCCAATCTTCTCGTACTTGGCCTTGTTGTTGTTGGCCTTGAGACCCTGCCACGGGAGCTGGCCCCGGAGAAAGTAGAAAAACACGTGGGCCAACGACTCAAGGTCGTCGCGCCGGCTCTGCTCCACTCCAAGGTGCGTGTTGATGCTCATGTACCGCGCCGTGCCGCTCAACGCCTTGCGCTCCTTGTACGGAATGTGAGTGTGAGTGCGCGGGTCGCGGTACTGCTTGGCCATGCCAAAGTCAATGAGATACACCATGTTGGGTGTATCGCTGCCCAGGTGGCTGATGAGGAAGTTGTCGGGCTTGATGTCCCGGTAGATCAAGCTGTGGTCGTGCACGCTCTGCACCCGGCGCGTCATCTGGCGCGCCAACTGTGCCACCGTGCGCACGGAAAACCGCCGTCCGCACCAGTCAAAGAGGTCCTCCAACGAGGGGCCTAGGAGGTCAATGATGAGGATGTTGTGGGTCGACCCGTGGTAGCCAAAGTAGTAGCACTGCGGGATGCCCACGCAGTCGGCCAAAATCTTGTATGCCTTGAACTCGTCCTTGAGTTGCGGCGCGTCCAGTTTCCGGCTCTCGAACTTGATCGCCACGGGGTGGTTGTCGAGGAGGTTGATGCCTTCGAAGATGATGCCAAACGACCCCTCGCCGATCTTGTGGCCCACGCGGTAGTGCACCGCCACGACGTTCAGCATGGGAAGAAGCGGGTGGTGGATGGAGGCAGGCGATGGATAAAAGAAAAGTGCGGGGCAATACGATTGCGATGGAGTGGTGGAGCCGCGGGAATGGCCGCCCAGCGGGAGGCGGCCTTTGTAAACACCGCTGGGCGGGGCCGGGACGGGTCGGGCGACCGGGTAGATGAGCTTGGAGGGGGTCTGGACCCGAGTAGCCCGGGGAAAGTGTTCCAAACACCACTTTTTCATATACAATGGTCACGCGAGCTGTGGCCAGACACCCAACCGAACAAGGAGCACCAGCCAGGCTCTGTTGCGCCGGCCGGGCTCTATTGCTCGGGCCGGTCTGCCCCGACACCCACCTGTGCGAGCTACTCGCCACGCATGGTGTGGAGATACGCCGGGCTGGCATCCTCGTACGCATCCACCAACCCTCCACTCACCAACCCTCCCAACCACTTCAACAAAACCTCCACCTCGCCCATCATCACCCCCACGCTCTGCTGGTCCATGGTGGTCTGAGCCACAAGCCCCGGCAAGGCCACAAGAAGCCGAAGCAAATGCGCCGCGCCGTACACATCGGCCATGGACCCCCGCAGATACACCTCGAGATACTGCTGCCGTTCGAACCGATACAACAACACCACGCCAAGCGCCCGGTCGAAATAGAGCAAGAGCCCCTCCACCGTGTCGTTTGCAATCTCCTTGGAGGCCACGTCTCCCCCCCGGTACCCTCGGTACTCCTCCAACAACAGCCGCACCGTGCGCGCACACGGCAACTGCACAAGCTGGTTGAGACTGGTGACGCGTTCCCAGTCATCCACCAAGGCCTTGCGCAACACAAGCGGAATGGCAAGCCGCACCTGCGGCGCACTGTCCTTTTTGGTCCGCGACACCGGCGGCGCGGCAGCGGTCTTTGGCGGTTCCTCGGCCGCCCGCTTGCGGCTCCGCGTCGCGTCGGCCCGCAACAGCTTCTGCTTGGCCACGTTCTCCTTGGTGACGGCCATGACCCGCAGCTCCTCCACCCACTCGTCCCAGCTCTTGCGCCAGCCGTTGTAGTGGAGAAAGTACGCCGTCTTCTTGTGGAACTCCACCGGGAGCGACGCCGCCGTGACCGGCTCGGTTCCGTCCTTCACCTCCACCACCAGCGCCAAGCCCACGTGCCGCCGCAACACCTTGGCTTCGTATATCAACGGGCCGTGGTACGCAAGGCACTTGCCGCCAACCGGATGCGGCTCCATGGAAGAGTAGGTGCGTGCAGCTCGAACGCGTGGCGCATCGGCCCTGCAGCCGAGTGCATTTCATTCTTCCCATGCTGCTTGTTTTGGCGATCCAGCCGTGGCCCAAGACCGCGCCGGTGGAGGGGTTGGAGATCGTGGACTACTGCTTGTCCACCGTGGAGGACTTTCGGCGCGAGGTGCAGTCCCGGCCGTACGCCGCGATCTATGCGGGCTGGATGGGCTTTGTCAAGCTCGGGGGCTGTTTCGGCGAGGTGTTGGCAGCCATTCCTGCCTCTGTGAAGGTGATTTCCGCGTGCACCGCGGGGGTCGATGCGTTTGACACGGTGGGGCTTGCGGCCAAGGGCATTCTGTTGTGCAGCGTGCCCAGCGAGGTGAGTCTCCATGCCGAAAAGGTGGCGGACTTGGCCTTGTGGCACGTGTTGGAGGGGTTCCGGCACATCAGTGTTCTTGCCAAGGCCTTGAAGGAGACACAGCTCACCACCGTGGCCAGACACCAGCTTGCCCACGGCCTGTCGAGCCAGGAACACGGCACCATCACCTACAGCACGGAGCCGGCGTCTGCCCACGTGCTTGGCCACCAAATGGGCCACCTCAAGAGCGTGTCGCCGTTCGGCAAGACGGCCTTGGTGGTGGGGTTTGGCAACATTGGCCAGGCGGTGGGCCGCCGGCTTGCTGCCATGGGCATGAAAATCGAGTACACCAAGCGCAGCAACGCGGTCGTGGCGTACCCCGCCACCCGTGTGGAGCTCGAGGACGGCGTGGCCCGGGCCGACGTGGTTGTAGTGTGTCTTCCCGGCGGGCCTGCCACCAAGCGTGCCATCAGCAGAGACCTCGTTGGCCAGTTCAAGCAGGGCAGCCGGCTCGTGAACGTGGGACGCGGGTCGGTGGTGGACGAGCAGGCCGTGGTGGACGCCTTGGCCACGGGGCGTTTGTCCTACGCGGGCTTGGATGTGTTTGAGGAGGAGCCGGCCGTGCACCCGGGGTTGGTGGGCCGCGTGGATGCCGTGGTGACGCCGCACGTGGGGTCCGTCACGGTGGAGACGTGGAACGACACCGCGGCGCACGGCTTTGGCGAGATCAAGCGGGTGCTTGCCGGAGCGCCGCCTCTCCACCGCGTGAACTGACGCGAGCGCCCCGGCGCCGCCTCTCCACCGCGTGAACTGACGCGAGCGCCCCGGCGCCGCCTCTCCACCGCGTGAACTGACGCGAGCGCCCCGGCGCCGCCACTAGCCATTAGACATCGCGTTGTTGGTCCCCGCCCGCCCCCACGCTTTTTGCCCCACCGGCCAAGGCTGCAGCGTGGGGGCACCAGGCGGCTATTTATTCCCACACCTTTCCGCCACAGCGGAGGCGCCACACCTTTCTGCCACCATGCCCGCCGCCGCCCCGCCCACCGTGCTTGCCATTGGCAAGGTGTACACCGCATCGCCGGAATATGCAGCCTTCTGCAGGGTCTTCGACGTCATGCACTATGACGTCACGTCGGAGGAAGAGTTCATTGTGCGTCTCGGCAGCGACTTCCGCCACATTGCCGCCATCTGGTGCGACCACTTGGGGTTGATGACGATTGGCGGCATGACCGACCGGATTCTTGCCGCGCTCCCGCCGTCGTTGCGCGTGGTGTGCATTGGGTCCATTGGGTTTGGCGAGTACCAGGTGGAGCGGTTGCAGGAGCGCGGGATTGCCTTCTTCAACCTGCCGCAGGAAACGCTGAGCTCGCAGGTGGCGGACGTTGCCTTGTACCACGTCATGAACTCGTTCCGCCACTTGTCGCTCACGGAGCGGGTGTACCGCGAAGAGGGCGGGTTGTTCCAGACCCGGGCTCGGATCGGAGGCAGTCTGTGGGACAAGGCCAGCGGGACTCCGTTGAGCATTGCCAAGGGGTCCATTACGTACGGCAACATCATCGGCGGCGAGGTGCGGTCGCCGGCCGGCAAGACGGCGTTGATTGTGGGGTTCGGGGCTATCGGCAAGGCGTTGGCCAAGCGGCTCATGGTGATTGGCATGAAGGTGAGCTACGTCAAGAGGGCCTTGGACGAGGAGGCTGCCAGGGAGCTTGCGCCGTTTTCTGACCACCCGTTGACGTGGTTTTCCACGTGGGAGGCAGCCACCGAGACGGCTCCGGATGTGGTGATCTTGAGTCTCCCCGGAAGCGCAGCCAACCACCACTACATCAACGCCCAGCGGCTTGCGCTGCTCCAGCACACCCGGCTCGTGAACGTGGGCCGTGGCGTGTGTGTGGACACGGCAGCAGTGGTGCAGGCGCTCCGCGACTCCACGCTTCTCTACTTTGGCGCGGACGTGCTTGAAGAAGAACCGGGCGTGGACCCTGCGCTTCTCCTGCGTCATGACGTCAGTCTCACGCCGCACCAGGGGAGCAGCACGACGGAGGCGGTGATCGGGGCCAGCGCGTTGTGCATGGCCAACATCAAGAAGGTGTTGCTCTAGCGTGTGCTGGTGGAGAGTGCCTGGAAGGTGGTTTACCTATAATATACCCTTCTAGTGGTGGTGGGCCTCGCCCGTGCCAAGGTAGTTCAACTTGTACACGCTGCCGCACTCCCAGCAGCGGGCCACCTTGTCCTTGCGGGGCTTCAACCACTGCACCACGTGGGAGCCGCCGGGAGAACCGGTGCAGCCGATGTAGCGGTACTCGTCAAACAGGTCGATCACAATGGGGTCGGCCATGGTGCCGGTTCTGGAGGCATCCAAGGGCTCGGTCTCAAAGATCTCCACACCCTCGAGCTTACCAAGAAGCTCAAGACGCTCGAGACCAGTGGCCTGCTCGAGCGAGGTGGGCACGGTGTTGGGCTGGGCACCGGTACCAAAGAGGTCGCCAGGGGTCTTGACGTCGGCAAGCTTGTCGGACAAGACGGGGCGGGCGCCGGAGAAGGCGCGGGCAGCCGGGAAGGCGCGGAGAGCCGGGACACGGGCAAGACGGGAGAGCATTGGGGTGCGCGTGGTGTGGGCTGATGGGGTGAAAATAGGGTGATTCTATTGGGGGAGGGCGGGACGGTGGGCGCACGACGGCAGGGCGGCCGCGTGATATTCACGTGAGTCGGTGGGCGCAGGGCCTGGCTCGGGGCACGCCACGTGCGCAGCCCTGGCTGTGTGACTGCTCCCGTGTCCACTCTTTTTCCATTTTTCATCTCCCTCTACGCACCTCTCCTCCACACCCATCATGCCTAAGAAGAGAGCATCCAACGGTCGCAACAAGAAGGGCAGAGGCCACGTGAAGCCCGTGCGCTGCGTGAACTGCTTTCGCTGTGTGCCCAAGGACAAGGCCATCAAGCGCATGACCGTGCGCAACATGGTCGAGGCTGCTGCCGTCCGTGACCTCAGCGAGGCCCTGGTGTACACCGAGTACGCCATCCCCAAGTTGTACAACAAGTTGCACTACTGCGTGAGTTGTGCGATCCACGCGCGCATTGTCCGCGTGAGACTGAGAGAGGACCGCCGCGTGCGCACCCCGCCGCAGCGCAAGCGCTTCAACCAGGGCGACAAGAAGGTCAACCCCGGTGAGGCTGCCAAGAAGGCGTAGGTACATACTAAGGTATGCTTGAAGAAGGTTGCGTGTTTCTGGGATGTAGTGGGAGCGTGAGGTCGTTATGGAGCGGTGGGGTTGACGGCGGCGGGCAGAGCGGCGGGCAGCGGGCAGCCGGGCAGCCGGCCCCTCACACACAGCACGCCGACGACTCCGGCCCCACCGGCACCACCTCCGCCCGCGGCTCGTCGTCCCCCACACTGCCCACCTCCTCCGGCACCACGTCGTGGAACAACTGATACACACCGGCACCGGTGGCGCACAGAACATAGACATGGCGGGCGGCGCACGACTCCTTCACGTGATCCGGGTCGCACACGCCGGCGTCGACCTTGTTGCCCGCCACCACCACCTTCACGCCCGGCGCGTGCTGCCGGAGCTCGTCGATCCAGAACCGGACGCTCTGGGCGGGCCGGTCGCTGGCGTCGCTGGCATCGTACACCACCACCGCCGCGTGGGCACCGCGGTAGTACATGGGCACAAGCGAGCGGTACCGCTCCTGCCCCGCCGTGTCCCAGATCTCGTAGTGGATGGTGCGGGTGGCGGTGGACACGGCCTTGGTGATGAAGGCGGCGCCAATGGTGGCCTCGCCGTCGGCCGCAAACGTGTTGTCGAGAAACCGCCGCGCAAGCGACGACTTGCCCACAAACGAGTCCCCAAGAAGCACAAGCTTAAGGGGCATGGCACAAAGGCATCGGATCTGCATAGACAAGTTATAAGGTATACACCAGCCCTAGAGAGTGCTGAAGATGTACAAGTTGTTGGTGGCAGCAATGGCAACAGAGTCCTCGTGCGGGTGCCAGCTGGAATGCAAGATGGACTTCTTGAAGTCGATGGTGTCAAACTCCATGTCCTTGCGGCCCATCATCCCAAGACCCTTCTTCTTGTACCCAGCCTTCTTGGTCTTGAAGGCACTCTTGTCCGCCTGCAACACCACCGGCTCGCTCTCCAGATTGACGGCATCCAGGTAGATGCTGAACTGGTTGTTGTAGCTGCCTGTCATCACGCTGGTGTTGTCGCCGCCAAACTGCACCTCGAACTTGTCGAAAATCGCATCGTTCTCGTACGTGTCGCAGAGCCGGTCCCGCAACTGCTCGTGGATGTTGATCACCCGGACCGGCTCCCGCTCCATCCGGAGATCCCACAACTTGACCGTCATGTAGTCGCGAGCCGCAATGTACTTGCCGTCGTGCGAAAACTTCACGTCCAGAATCAGCAGCGTGATTTCCGTAAAGAAGTTGTGGTTCGACGGGTCGGTGTACTCCTCAAAGATCTTGGCGTGCTGGTCACAGAGCAGGTGCTCCCGCATGTCCGCAAGCTTGATTGTCCCCTTGCTCAGCGAGTACATGAAGAGGTTGCAGCTCTGCGGATGGAACTCCGCACAGGTGATCACCTCGGTCAACTCCTCCATGTTGGCGGGTTTGATGTCCACCACGTTGAAACTCTGGTCCGGAATCCCAAGGTTCCAGAGATTGATCCGGAGGTCGTCCGCACTCACAAACGTCTCGTTGTCGCTGTTCACCAGCACCGAGTTGATGTGGTAGGCGTGGGCATTGCCAAAGATCTTCTTGGGCTGTGCGTTCACAAGCTTCTCGTGGAGCGTCATCCGCGGGAGATGGAGACCGTCGAGCGAGAGCTGCCGCACCTGCTCGTCCCCCGAAAGGTTGTTCTCCGACACGTACTTGATCTGCTTCTCCAGCACCCGCCACAACTTGATCGTCTTGTCGTTGGTGCTGAGAAGCAGGAGCCCGTGGTTGGTGGTGTTCAACCACTTGATCTTGTTGATCTTCTCCTCGATCTCAAGCAGCTTGAGATAGTCAAACTCGGCGTCGTGCAGCTGGAACTCGGTGTAGAACTTGTACTCGCAGCCCTTCTTGGAGCGGTTGCGCTCGAAAAGCACCACGCGGCCGCCCTTGTCGCCCGTCGCGAGATACTCGCCGGACGAGTTGAACTCCACCGTGGAGATAATGTCCGCTTCCGTGATCGTTTCGATGTCACCCTTGTCGCCGAAGCATTGGGAGAACTTCCACTCGGTCATGCTGGGAGATGAGTGGGGAAGGATTAAGGGATGGATTTGGAAGCGTTTAGTGGCGCAACCGCCAGGCGGGTTTTTTGGGCGCGCGCGGGGCCGAGAGTGTGGCGCGCGCGGGGGCCCGCGGGAGCCGGTCCGCCGCGGGCACCCCGCCGTGCCCTGCCGGCCTCCCGCGCCAGGAGCCTCCCGCCCGCCGTCCAAACGCCTCCATTCCGCGTCGTGCTCCGCCCACTTCCCAAACAGGCAACATGATTACACTTCTGTATTCAGCGAAACGTGGGCACCCGTCATCCGGCACTCGCCAGCAGCAGCCGTTTCTGCGAGCCCTCTGGCCGCGCCACCCTCTGGCCGCCGCCCTGCCCTCTAGTCGGCACTCTTCCCGAGAACCTGCTTCACCGGCTCGCTCTCGTTCACATACAACCGGTGCTCCTGGATGTACCGAATCACGCTGTTCGGCAACAAGTACTGCACGCTCATCCCCCGCCGCAAGAACAACCGCACCTTGGTCGAGCTGATGTCGTTGTAGATCAACTGCTTGATCACAAGCACGTTCCGCCGGTGCTCGTACATGATGTCGTGGCTCAACAAGAACGACCGCACGTCCAGTCCGGTCCGCTCCACAATCAAACACCCGTACCGTCCGAGAATGTGGTGGAGGTCGTCGTCGGCCCACACGTCCGGCTCGCCCATGCTTTCGATGAGGTCTCCGCCCGCCAACAACATCACCTTCACCTTCTTGTGCACCCCGTCGGCCCCGAGCACGCCGCCCCGCTTGACATTCACCTCGGTGTTGAAGTGGTCCAACACAAGCGCGGTCCGGGTGTACTGGTCCTGGAGCGATTCCCACGCATCCACCATCAACCACGACGAGGTGCGTTCGCACGCCAACTCGCACATGCGCACGCGGTGGTGCAGCGGCGCAAGACCCGGCTTGCGGTAGTTGTCGCTCACCGGCGAGTAGTACCCACCAATCACCTCGAACTTGGTGCTTTCGTGGATGGCGTCAATGGCCATCTCGAACATCCGGAGGTGGAGGTAGGTGATGGGCAGAAACAGTCCACACGCCACAATCACAAGCGGGTGCTTGGACGGGTCCAGCATGCGTGTGGCAAGGCGGTGGGCCGGGAACTCGTACTCGTCGAGGGTCCGCGCCTGGCGTCTCACGCCGTGCGGCACCTCCTCGAGGTCGGCAATCTGGTACGACTGCACCCGCGGGAGCGTGGGCATGTTGAATCCCGCGCCGTGCTTCTCGCTCCGGTGTTTCTCCAGAGACGGGTCGTGCAACTTGGCAAGGTGTTTCGGGAGGTCGGCGAGGTGGCTGTGTTCCGCCAGCAGCACGGCGTACGCGTTGTCCGGGGTTCCCGCGGCGTAGTCGTCGTTGCCGTACGACTCCTCCGAGTCGTCGCTCTGGAGATCGGTGCTCGCCAACGGGATCTTTTGGCCGTGGTGGCTGTTGCGCCGCAGCGAGAGCAGCGGGTGCAGCACCGGCGCGTCGATGGGGGCGCGGTGGTCCGCAAGCACAAACGGCTGGATCGGCTGCGACTTGGGGATGAGCAGGGGCAGTGCTGCCCGCGGCACCGGCGGGCCCTGCAGCGGCGGCGTGAAGTTGGGGTCGGAGGTTGGGTCCATAAAGAGGCGATGAGTAAGTGGTGAATATTCGGACAACCGGGAGAGTGGCGGCCGGATGCACAGGGGATGACGTGGACAGAAGGAGGGTCACGGGGCGGGAGTGTGTGTGTATGCAAGGCTGAGTCTATTGGAGGGGAGGGTGGTGCGGGCTACGGCTTGCTCGGGTATATCGGAGCGGCCGGTCCGGCACGGGTCGTCTTGTGATGCGTATTATTAAGCATAAGTTGGTGGGCAGGGTTCGGGATGCGTGCGGCTGGAAAATGGGGGAGGGGTAGAGGGGAGGGTAGAGGGGAGGGTAGAGGAGCTGGTTGGTTATACGTCTGGGGTGGTGAGGATGATGGAGTGGGGAGTAGGTGGAGAGAGAACCACGGTCGGAGATCCACATCTGGACAGAACAAAGCCCAGAGAGGCCCACATCTAGTCAGAACAAAGCCCAGAGAGATCCAAGTCGAACTGAACCAATTCCAAGCCCAAGCACAAGTCCAAGCCCAATGCCACTCCAGGCCCAATCCTGCTCGCGCCAACGACACCACAACACCTCCAGCCCAACAAACTGTCGTGTATGAAACCAGGCTGCCTATCATATATCCCACCCAACCACCCACCCTCTCTACACCTCCGTGCCACGGCGTGCCCGCTCGCGCATCCCCTCCACCACCTCCTCATCCCGACGACTGTTTCGGTCGGTTATCAAGTTCCGCAACAAGTCGTTCTCCATCTCCAACTGCTGCACCTTTGCCTCCAACTCGCGCGCCTGCTCGCCAAGCTGCTTCACACTCGCCTCCAACTGCTGCTCCTTCATCTTCTTCTTGTGGCGGAACCGCGCCAGCGCCTGTGTGTTGCGGCGCCGCTTATCGCTCTCCACCGGCGTCTCCACCGGCGGCGCCAGCCGCTTGACCGGCGCGTCCTGCTGGTGCTGAGCCACCAACGCCGCAAGCGCATCGATCTGTGTCTGATTGAGCCCGGCCGCCGAAAGCAGCGAGTTGGCACCAGGCGGCACCGCCACCTTGGGAAGCATGGCAAGAAGCGTGTTCTGGGACGCCATCTCCGGCAGCGCCGAGGCTCCCGAGCTCCCAGCACTGCCTGAACTGCCTGAACTGCCAGGCTCCGGCACACCCCCACTGGCGCCCTCGCGCGGCTTCTCCTCGTCGTGGAAGACAAACAGGTCGTCGGCAAACGCCGCCAACTCAAGACTCAAGCGGTGGTCATCAAAGCCCATCTGCGGCTCCTCCTGCTTCATGAACCCATCCACATACACCAACTGTTCAAGAAGCGCGTTGTGAGTGGGCAGCTGCGGATGGAGCGACATGCGGAAGGCGGCAGACAACCGCCCACGGGTATATATACACGCGACGCCTCCACACTGTGGCTAGTGCACAGGCAGTAGCAGCCGTTCTGGGGCTGGTGCCGGTGATGCCATGTCACGTGCGCGGGTCACGTGGGATGAGTTTGGGCTGATGTGGCGCAGACGCGCGTGCATGCAGCGTGGGTGCTAAGCCCCGCGGGCCCTGTTGGCGGGAGGGTGTGTGGGCGGGGCGTGGGGGTGGCGGCGGGCGCGGCGGGCGACGTACGCGCGGAAAACGGCGAACGCAATGGAGGCGAGGAGAATGGCGAGTTGTTTTCGGCCCGGTCGCCGGGCTGCAAATCGCATGGGGCGGCGCAGGGGCGACGCACCCCGGGTTTATATGTCATGTCAGGGGCAGAACAGAACCAGAAGGGTGTTCTGGACAGAGTCTCCAGGACACGCCCCCAGGACACGCCCCCAGGACACGCCAACAGACCCCACCAACAAACCCCGCCCCCGAATCTCAAACAAATGCATTGCTTCTCTTCTGCCTCTATGTCTCTACTTCTCGTTGCCCACCCCGTACCTAAACCCGTAGTTCACGTCGCACAACATCTTCACAGCCTTCTTGCTCACCTTGGAAAACTCCACCGGCACACCCTCCACCCCGCCCACGTAGTCGCTCGGCGTGGTGACGTTGAACGGGTTCCCCACCTCAAAGTCGCCAGGCGCGGCCGGTGTCAAACTCACCCCCTCGGAAGCCGTGCCGCCCACCAAGTTGGACAACGGGAAGTAGGTCTGGAAAAGCTCGTAGCTGGCAAGCGTGACGCCAAACTGCGGCGAGGACCGAAGCACCCGAGCAAGCCCGCCCTTGAAGAAGGACGCAAACCGCTCCTCCTTGAGAATGGTCTTGGCCGCATGGACAATCCCCCGGTAGTTGGTCTCGGTGCTCTTGCTCTCCACCTGGAGACGGGTCTTGATCACGTCGCACGGCGTGGTGAGATAGGCCGCCGGCATGCCGGCCAAGGCACCGCTCACCAACAACTGCCAGATGGGGAGCCGGGCCTTGGGGTCGTGCGGGTCGAGACCAAACACATTCTGCTTCACGTGGGCATAGGTGGGGAAGTAGATGGCGCTGAAGGGCACGTCGCGGAGAAGACACGCGCTGGCACCCTTGTACAACCCCGTGAGTCCGAGCTTCTGGATGATCTGGATGGCGCTCTGGCGCGGGGCCCCGGTCGCGGCGCGGCCCTGCATCTGGAGCCGGATCTTGACGATTTCCAACGGGTTGGTGAACACCACCTGGCACGCGCCGGCCGAGCCGCCGGCCACGATTTCCCACGGCACGGTGATTTCGTTGGTGGAGGGGTCGGTTGCAAAGCCGCGGACAAAGTCGTTCACCGTCAACTTGATGGCCTTTTCGGGCGCAACGCCAATCAACTGGGGCCCAAGGCCGGAGTAGAAGCCGCGGAACCCCTCGGCAGCAAACACCTTGCGGGCACAGTCCAACAGGTTCTTGTACTTGGAAAGCGAGCGTTCGGCCTGGATGCGGGTCTTGACAAGGTCGATCGGGTACACGGTGGTGGCGCCAATGGCTCCGGCCACCGACCCAAGAAGAAAGTTGTACGCCGACACAAACACCGACAGAACGCCGGTGGTGGTGTGCACGGGGGCGTCCTCCACCGCGCCCGGGCGGCCCCGGAGAGCCCGCGAGCGTGCCGCGGCGTACGCCACGAACTGGTGGTTGTTGGCGTGCTCGGGGTCCAAGTAGCGAGCAATCAGCGAGAGCGCCACGGTGTCGGACGCAGGGTCCACCTTGGTCACGTGCTGGAGAAGCCGGAACACAAAGTCCACCTCGCGCGGGGTGCTCACGCCCACGCCGCGGCCGTCCTGCACCAAGGTGTAGAAGTCGCGCCGGCTGATGAGGTTGCCCTTGGCCAGCTTCACGCGCTCGTTGATGAGGTCGAACGACGCAAACGCCTCGCGGATGGTGACAAGGTCGAGGTAGCTGAAGTGGGTGCTGTTGAAAAAACGCGGGAGAAACTCCGGCAAGGCGCGGAGAAGCGGCTGCAGGACCCTGTCGTTGCCGTAGTTTTGCTGCAAGATGGCGATGAGCAGCTGCGCCAGGAGAAGCGCGCCCAGCTGCTGGCTCTGGAACTGCTGGCGCAAGCGCTCGCGCGTGACCGTTTTGGTGAGTTCGAGAAATTCCGGGTACGAGAGGGACCCGTCTTTCGGGATCCACCGCTTGACCGGGTCCCACGTGAACGGGAGCGCGTCGGCGGCGGAAACCGATTCCGCCGCCTGCACCACGTCTGTGAGCCGCACACCCTGCGCCTCCTTCATCTGAGCCTCGATGGCCTCAAAGTCGTCGTCGTCGCCAAAGTGCTTGACGAACTTGGGGTTGAAGAACTTGTAGACAATCTGGAACGCGCCGTCGCGGTCGGCACACGTACGGGTGAACGCGAGGAAGTCCTGCAACAGCCAGTGCTCTTTTCCGCCGGCAAACGCGGAAAACACAAGCGTGTAGGCGGAAAACGGCACCAGGGTCTCGATGTGCCGCGCATTGTTGAGCGGCAGGAGAAGCGAGAGCACGGCCGCGCGCGGGAGAACGCGCGTGCCGGACGCGTCCACCTCGGAGTGGGCAATGAAGAGGTCCCGGAGCGTGGGGGCCATGGGAAGAAGTGTGGTGGGTTTGGAAAAACCGGCGCGATGCGGGGAATTCGCGGGGTGCAGCAGGGTGCAACGGGCGCGGCGAGGGTGGGGTGGAACCGCGGCGGAAAACGCGCGGCGGGTGTGTGTGGACGAGGCTCAGCGGTGCCCTGGTCGGCCAGGGTGGGTCGGCGTTGGTCGGGGGGGTTGTGGGCCGGTGCTGGGGTCTGGTGCGGCCGCTGGACTGGGGACGGACTTACCCGGTTTTGTCCGGTGGACAGGTGGAGGGTCATCCGATGCCGGTACCGGCGTGACCATGCAAACCAGGGTGTGGTACGCGAGCACCGGGGGAACGTGGCGGGCAGGGGTGGGGGCGAGCAGGGGCATGGACGGGGTGCCAGGGGCATGCAAACAGGGGTGGGTCTGGCGAGGGCGACGCGAGACCAGGGTTGGCCACGCGAGCGCACCCCATCGCTTGTTTTCTGCCACGGAAACACACCCCATCGCTTTTCATGCCACGCTCGCGGTCGGCCTCGATTGGCGTGGGTGCCACGCCGCGCAACGTGGCGTTGAAGTACGCGCGGACGACGCTCGCGCAGATCAAGGACCAGGAGGAGGCGCCGAGCGTTGTGCTGGCGGTGTTGGGGGACGGGGTGCGCCAGGGTCTCCACGCGTTGAACCAGTATTGCGTGGATGTCGCGGGTGAGGCGCGAGCCGCGGGGGGTGAGGCGCGAGCCGCGGGGGGTGAGGCGCGAGCCGCGGGGGGTGAGGCGCTCGCAGCCACCTTGTGCCAGCCCTCCATCTACGGATCCTACGCCCGCCTGTCGCTCCAGCACGCGTTGG
The DNA here is from genome assembly GCA_030572215.1 of Limtongozyma cylindracea. Lineage (NCBI taxonomy): Eukaryota > Fungi > Ascomycota > Pichiomycetes > Serinales > Debaryomycetaceae > Limtongozyma > Limtongozyma cylindracea. The sequence goes on from JAJLZO010000184.1 coordinate 79,652, forward strand.
AGTCGACCATTCTTGCCCACCACCAGCAGACAATTGCCCAGGCCAAGCCATTGGCTCAGGGCGTGGTGGCATTGGGACGGCAGTTGGACCATGTGCGGGACGCCGTGGGTGCGGTTGGAGGGACCGTGGACGGCGCAGACACCGCAGACACCGCAGACAGCGAGGCGCGCACCACCGCCGCCGCCCTCCGCCTCCGCGCCTCCACCCTCGCGGCCCAATCCGCCCTTCTCTCCGCCTTCATCGCCTCCTTCACCCTCTCCGAATACCACCTCCACATCCTCACCACCGCCCCCATCGGCCCCCCCTTCCTCGACCTGCTCCACCACGCCGAGTCGCTTGCCACCAACACCACCCTCCTTCTCGCACTCGACAACCCCACCCTCGGCTCCCGCGTGTCGTCCCACCTCCGCTCCACCCTCGCCACGGCGGTGTCCCGGCTCGCCCACGAGTGCCGGCGCCTCACCGCGTGCGGCGCCGCCGACGCCTCGCTCCTTGCGGCGCTTGCTCCCTACCCGGACTTTGCCGAGGTGACCGCCGACCTCACCGCCACCCGGCGCACCGCCGCCGTGCGCCAGCTCACCAACCACCTCGACGGCGTGTACGGCGGCGAGGCCCGCCCGCTCGTGCTCTCGGCCCACGACCCCGTGCGCTTTTCCGGCGATGTGCTTGCCTACCTCCACCTGATGGTGGCCAACGAGAGCGAAACCATGGCCGGCCTCCTCCCGGGCATGCCCGACGCCGCGGCCGACGCGGCGCAGGCGGTGCTCCTGGCCGTGGCCGGCGTGGCCGCCTCGCGGCTTGCGGCGCTCGCCCAGCACGAACGACTGTTGCCCGTGGTGTCCGGCATGGGCCACGTGGTGTGGCTCTACGGACTGATTTTCCGGCGCGCGCCGGCAGGGTCCCTGCTTGCCGACGCACTCGCGCCGTTGCAGACGCAGCTTGCACAGCGACTTGCAGCAGTCGTGCAGGAGCGCCGCAGCACCATGCAGCGGGCTGCAGAATCCACGCCGTGGGACGACACGCTCCAGAGCCCCGAGTGGGCCGAGCAGTGGCTCAGCGACACGGTGGTGGACGTGGGCCGGTGCGACTTGGAGTGGATGCAGCAGGACGTGGCGTCACTTGCCGAGTCCGTGGTGGCAGCACCGGAACAGCTCTTGGTGGTGCCCAAGGGCGTGCGGCCCCGCGATGCCCTCATTGCCCGCATCAACCTTGCCGACGCCGTGGCGTCGCGCTGCCTTGCCATTGACGCCGTCCGGGTCCAGGCGCAGCAGGTGGAGACCCGCGTGGGCGAAATGGCCGGGAAGCTTGTGGCCATGCAGGTGGAGACGCTCCTCGAACGCAGCGGCTTGTACGACTACGTGAATCTTCTCAACATGGTGACCCCGATGGACGCCGAGTTTGACGTGGAGTTGTATGCCGTGGTGACCGAGTCGCCGATCTGGACCCTGGAAAAGCTCGGGGCTGCCTGGCACACGCTCCAGGAGTTCCTTCCCAACGCCATCACCTCGGTCCAGGAAACCCCGCTCGGGAAAATCAGCAGTCCCAGCATTGCCAAGCGTGTTGGCGACGAAAGCACGCGCGAGGTGGTGCAGACATATGGGTGGGTCAAACAGGTGGTGGACCACTACAGTGACGTGACCTGGTCCTGGAGCCAGCAGGAGGTGGCGGTGATTCTAGGCATGTAGTGGTTCACGCAGCATGGTTGTGGTTCCGTTGATAGATGGTGCGCCTTCCCAAGCCTGCTACGTGGTTGTGTTGTTTTCCCGGCTCGCCGGCCGCCACACCACCGCCGCTACGCAGCTCCCCGGGCCGGCACCTTCCCCCGACCATACCCATCCTTGCCATAATAGTCCATGGGATAGCTCCCATCCTCCATCCACACATCCTCCTCCACCAACACCATGGCCTCGTACGGAGTCAACAAGGGCTGCGGAAAGGCATACCCCCAGTCAATCAGAAGCCGGGGACACGCCACCTGGACAAAGGCATCAATGCCGTCAAAGAGGGCAATCTTGCCCGGAAGAATCTCCGAAAGAACAATCCGCACCACCGTGTACCCCTTGTTCCTCAACGCCTGTTCAAGCTTCTCCGCAGTCACCGGCGAGCCCTGTCTCCCCAACGCACCAAGCACCAAGCCAATGGTGCTGGCCCGGCGAGCCGTGTCCACCGCTTCTCTTCGCACCTTGACCATCTCCTCCTGGTGGTAGCGTTCCCGCGTGAACTTGCGGGAGTAGGGGTCGTATCGATACGCAGGGATGTGGGGGTTGTGGATCATGGCCAGTTCGAGATGGAAACGGCCGTCGCCCACATACACCATGGCGTCCACCGTGTCGCCGAGCCGCTGCGACGTGCACCCGAGCACCTCGCCCTTTGAAAGCGGCATGATCTGCGGCGGCGTCACCACGTAGTCCAGAAGCCGGGCCACAAGGTTGTGGATGCTGGGGTTGAACTGGATGGTGCCAAACACGGCAAGCCGCGACCCGGCGGGGAAGTTCTTGCGGATCGTGGCCTCCATGTGGGGCTCGTCGATCGCAATGGTCACAAACACGTACAACACCTTCATTTCCGTCACGTCCACCGGCACAAGACAGCTGTGGGCGTAGTGCACGAGAAAGTCGCAGCCAAGCTTGCGGGCGGTGTAGTCGTCGATGCAGCACGCGCCGTACAGCACGTCGCCCATGACAAGCGTCTCAGCAGAGGTGAACTCGGAAATGATGTCCGAGATGATCAACGAGTACATGAGAAGCCCCTCGGGCATCTGCAACGCCACCCGCTTGGCGTTGTTCTTCTGGATGTTCCATACCGTTTTTTCGATCTCGAAGTTGTAGTTGGACGGGAGGAGCCGGATGGCGGCCGCGAGCGCCTCGTTCTTGGTGATGCTGTCGGGAATGGCCTGGCCAATGCGCCCCACCGTGCGCCGTCCCCTGCTCGTCACCACGGCGTTGGCAGCGGCCTCTGGCCGGGACCCTGAAAAACGAGGCATAATGAGCGATGCGAAAGAAAATAAGCAGCGGGCTGCATAAAGGTGCATATACATGTCTAAGCCCCGGAGCCGTCTCAGCTCCGCATTGGCATCTATGAGGATCTAGGCAGCGGCGGTCGGGGCCTCGGGCTCCTGCTGCTCCTGCTGCTCCTGCTTCTCCTGCTTCTCCTGCTTCTCCGGCTCCGCCGCATCCCCCACGTGCCGGAGATCCACCTCGCTCAACCCCACACCTCCGCCAAGCTCGGCCCACTTGTCCATGTACCGCGCTCTCCGCTCCTCCACCATTTCCACAAACTTCCCCCAGTACGCATCGTGGGAGTACTCAAACCGAACATTCCCCCCAAACTCCCGGTCCAACTGCTCCTTCGGACAGTAGTCCACGAACGGCTCGTCAAACACCAACTTCTCCCGAGTCAACGGATCAATGAACGGGTGGATCATCTTCAAAAACGCCCACGCAAGCATCGGGATGTTGGTGAGAAGCGCCTTGCCGAGCCGCTCCGGGTAGTGCGTCTGGAGAATGTGCAACACCTGACGCCCCACCCCGATCGGCGGCACCTTGGAGCCGCCCGTGACCCCGGGAATCTCCGGGTGCTCCTTGAAGTCAATCAACAAGGCCAACAGATCCTGGCCGGGCGGCATGAAGGAAATCACCGCCTCGAGCATGAACACCATGTGCTGCACCTGGCGCGGACCCGTCTTTGTGTTCTGGCGCCCTGGCTTGAGATACAAACACGGTCTGCAGTCGTTGTCGTAGCCAAGCACGCACTCCTTGCCGGTGGCGTTCTCCGGCGCCACGTGCTCCGGCGTGAGCGTCGTGTACAAGCCATAGTCCCTGCGCCACGCAAGGGACGACGCAATGCGCGCAATGGCGTCTGCCGTCACCCACTTGGTGGCCCGGAGATAGCGGAGAAAGCACTCGCGCGTGAGCCACGACTTTTCGTAGTCGGTGAGCCCCGAAGGCGTCTCCAGCGCCACCTGGAGGTCGGTCTGCGAAAAGTGCTCGAGCACTGCCGCGTACTTGGCCTCCTGATCCGGCGTGAGCTTCGGCGGGGCCGGCGGTGTGTGGCCGCTGGGCGGAGCCTCGAACGGGATCTGTGTCACCGGCGTCGTGTCGTCCGCCACCGGCGTTGCGCTGTCCTTCTTGCGAAACCACGACATGGGAAGAAAAAGTAAACGAGAAAGTATACGAGATATGCAGGGTGTGGACACGAGCGATAAGCGAAGCACCGGCGGACCCTGCCAGGCGACCGTCCGCCCGCCGCTTCCGCCACCCGCCGCGCCCACACCCACGCCCACACCCACGCCCACGCCCACGCACTCACGCGTGTCCGCGTTACGCGTTCCACCCATCACGTGCCGCGCACGTGCCGCGCACGTGTTTCCGTCCCCGCACACCCCGGACTTCCCCACACTTTCCCGGCCTGCCAAACTAGCCGGAGAACCGCGGGCGCTTCCGAAGGCATATATAAGCGGCGTGCCTCCCTGCGGCGTGCCTGCCAACTCCCCACATGTCCTCTCCTATTGTGCTCAAGCTCGGTGACTGGCCGCTCAGCGACGCGGCCTGGAACGCTCTCGGTGCCCATGCCACCGTGGTGCCCATCACGGCCACCACGCGGGCCGAGTTCCTTGCGGACCTCAAGACCAAGTACGCCAATGCCACGGCGATTGCGCGCACCTACAACCTGGCGCAGCTCACGGGGCTCTTTGACAAGGAGCTCATTGACGCGCTCCCGGCCTCGGTCAAGGCCATCTCCCACAACGGCGCCGGCTACGACCAGATCGACGTGGAGGCGGCCACGGCGCGCGGTATCCAGGTGAGCAACGTGCCCGGTGCCGTGGACTCGGCCACGGCCGTGACCAACGCCTACCTCATTCTCTCCACGCTCCGCGGGTTCCAGCGCGCGCACCAGGAGTTGATGGACGGCGACTGGAAGAACAAGGTGGACCTCAACATCCACCACGACCCGGAAGCCATCACCGTGGGCATTCTCGGCATGGGCGGCATTGGCCGTGCTCTCAACCACAAGTTGAAGGCGTTCGACTTCAAGAAGATCTTGTACCACAACCGCAGCCGGCTCCCGGCCGAGCTCGAGGAGGGTGCGGAGTACGTGTCGCTCGAGGAGTTGTATGCCCAGAGTGACCTCATCACCATCAACTGCCCGCTCAACGACAACACCTTCCACATGGTGGACGCGGCGGCCTTTGGCAAGATGAAGGACGGCGTGTACATTGTCAACACGGCTCGCGGTGCGGTGATCAACGAGAAGGACCTCATTGCGGCCTTGAAGAGCGGCAAGGTGGCGGGGGCGGGGCTCGATGTGTTTGAGTCGCAGCCCGACGTGGTGCGCGAGTTGCTTGAGATGAAGAACGTGTCTACGACTCCCCACATGGGCACCTTGACGGTGGAGACCCAGAGAAAGATGGAGGAGGTGGTGGTGAGCAACGTCGAGCTGTACGTGGTGTCGGGCAAGGTCAAGACCTTTGTGGGCGAGCAGAAGGGGAAGTTCTAGGTATGGAATAGACGCATGCGTTGGTGTTGGACAGTTTTATGGTGTGTGGGGTAGTGCGTGGGTGCGTGGGTGCGTGGGTGCGTGGGTGCGTGGGTGCGTGGGT
>JAJLZO010000185.1:0-84927 GCA_030572215.1 Limtongozyma cylindracea
GCTCACGGCTCTTCGGACCCTGGCATGCCCTGGAACAACAACCCATAGCACAGACTGTCGGGAAGCGTAAAGTGTTCGTACGGGGTGTTGGAGCTGATGGCCTTGCCGCACACGTAGCAGAAGTGGGTGCGGCAGCCCACGCACATCATGTGGTTGCACCCATCCAGCTTTCCGATCGGCGTCTTGCACGTTGGACACGGTACTGTCTGCAGCTCGCAGTACAACCGGAACAGCTGTTCCTGCTCGTACTCACTCACACACATCTTGAACACAAACTTGCCGTAGGTCTGGATAAGCTCTTTGGCAAGCTCTGCGTCTTGCAGCTCCACATACTCGGCCACCAAGGCCGAGGGAATCATCCTGCTGCGGCGGATGGCACATGGGTTGATCCCGTGCCAGAGCGCCTCGCACGTGGCACAGAAGGCGTACAGACACCGGGGACACACCACCAACAGATCGTCCGTGTCCGTGCGGACAATGCGATACGCACAGCGCGACACTGGACACACGGCACAGTGCAGAGGGTACAACTTTTGGAACACGGCAAACCGCTTGAGGCGAAAGAGCAGGTGGTAGCGGTGGATCTGCTGCTCGGAGCAGAGCTGTGAGAGAACTCCTGGGTCCATGGGTGGCGTGAGAAGCGTGGCGGCAGCCTCGGCGGCGTCCAGAGCGTCCAGGATGCTTGTGCTGCCGGTGTCCTGGGCATCCTGAGCGTCAGAAGCGGCGGCCTCTCGGCTGCTCCACTTTTCCAACTGCTCGTGCGCCTTCTTGGTGCACTCGAACGACGGGCAGTGGACACGATCCATGTTCCCCGACGCAATGCAGTCAGCCACGTAGTCCCGGAGGCATTTTGTGCAAAACACGTGGCCACAGCCGGGCATCTGCATGCACTCAGACCCCAGGTAGGAGGTCTGGCACACCTCGCACTCCAACCACTTGTGACTGAACTCTGCCTCGGACTTGAGAGCCGCAAAGTGCACAAGCGACGTGAGAGTGGATGCAGAGTCGACAGTGACGGCAGTGAGCTGGTGGAGCTGGCTCTGGAGCTGGTCCACCACCAGAAACACACATACGTCGTGGAGCTGCTGCCACACGCTGTTGGCCAGCGCCCGGAGAGCGTCGAGCTGGTCCGGCGGCATCCACAGACACGTGAGCAGAAGCAGCGGTGGAACGCGGGGGTATGTGGACGGCAACTCGAACGCTAGCACAACGGCGGGGAGATGGTGGAGGGTGGCTTGCTCGGAGGTGTTTGCCACCGCCACCGCCACGCCGTCGGGAAAGTCCATGGGAAGACGGTACTCCCCAGCACGCCCGTGTAGGGCCATCTCGGGGAAGATCACGGCAAGCAGCTCAAGCTCCTCGTCCGCAAGCCCCGCCCCAGGGTCCACGAGCAGTGCGCCGGGATCCATTAGAGCAGCATAGTTCAGAGCTTGTGCATTTGCCGCATGTACCTGCGCGAGCCTGCAGCCGGTGGCTGGAAACGAACACCCTCGCAGCCGTGCTACAACTTGACGTCGTCGACGTTCCCGCTCAACTCGTCCTCCTCGGCCGCGCTGATCTCCTCGCCCTTGACGTGTTCCACCATGCCCGCCACAATCTCCCGCAACGCCGCCTCGTGCTCCTTCAACCCAATGATGCTCACGGTGTTGATCCCCAACCCCATGTGCGGGTACAGCCCGATCTTGATGCGGTCGGCCGGCGGCAAGGCGGCCAAGCGGTCGTTCCACTTCTGCTGCTGCTGCTCCAAGTACGGCGCAATCTCCAGCTCCCCCATCCGCGTCTTGACAAAAAACCGGAGGTACTGGCGCGCCAGCAAGTCGGGGAGACGCGCCAGCACCAGATCAAACAACCCCACCAACAACTGCTCAAACAACTGCGGCACGCCGGGAAGCACGTACACCTGCTGGCGGATCCCCACCACAGGCACCCACAACTTTTCGCTCACATACGTCTTCAGCACCTCGGGTCCCGCGGGAAACGTGGCCATGCGGTACATGGCCTCCACCTGCGGCCCCTGCAAGCGGGCAAACGCGTCCTTGCGGAGAGCACGCATCCGCAGGGCCGTCTCCTCGTCCAAGCGACAGTCAAGCCCAAACGCCTTGGCAAGCGCCGGGTAGGTGATGTCGTCGTGCGTGGGTCCAATCCCCCCGCTTGTCACCACAAGGTCGCACTTGGAAGTAAGCGACTGGATCTCGCTGGCAATCTCCTCCTCGTCGTCCCCCACCACGGAGATACGCTTCACGCCGATGCCGCGCTCGAAGCAGAGCCGGGCAAAAAAGTGCAGGTTCGAGTCCCTGATCTTGGCGTTGAGGATCTCATCCCCAATGATGAGAATCGCAGCCGAGCGGATGGAAGCCATGGGAGAACGGCGTGGGAACACCGCGCCAGAACCACGGCACGATAGCCGCAGCCATGCAGGCGATGCCGTCACGTGACACGCACGCGGCGACGGAACGGGGGCTGGCACGGGCCGTGCAGTGCGGGCTATGTACCGGGGCGCCTAGAAGTCGGTGGTGCGGCCGTTGAATGCCCACTCGTTGTGGCGCAACGGGTCCTGCTTGGGCCCGCCCACCTCGCCCGTCACCGGGTTCACGTCGCCCTCGAACTCGGGGATCGTCTGGGTGGGGTACGGCGCAAACGTGCCCACCGAGTTGGTCTTCAACAACGGCAGCTTCTCCTTCACGGCCTCCTCGTTGCCGTGCTCGCTGTTGAACTCGTCCACCACCGCCTGTGTGTTGGCCAACCGCTGGAGCGCCTCGAACTCGGCCTGGTCCTTGGCCGGAAGCCGCGGCGGACCGGGCTGCAGCGCAAACAGAGCGGGGGCGTCGGACTTGAACCGGGCCCAGCGGACACGGACGGGAGCGCGGAAGGAACGCATTGTCCCGATCGCTCGGCAGCGCCGCAAGCCCGATACCAGCGACGATGCCATCGGTGTGCACACGCCGCCGTGCATGCGCCTGCAGCGGCGTGCGCCGAGGTGCGTGCGAAACGACAACAACACACCTTGCAGACGCCAGAGCGTTTATCAACCCGCCAGTCCGCCGACCCCGTGTTCTGCCCGTGTTCTGTTCCCATGTCGCGGATCCCTGTGCCCAGCTTCAAGTCCCCGCCGCGGCTGCTGCGCAGTCCTCTTGTGGAGCTTGCTCCCAACAGCCCCGCCCGCCGCCTGGTGACGTTTGCCGACCAGACCGGCTCCGACTCGCTTGACAAGGTGCAGCGTATTTTGGGGGCGGCCCGCAAGACGTCCGCCGTCGTGCCGGCCATGCGAGACGACCGTGCGGCGCTGGAGCTCCAGCACCACTACACACTTCTCCACGAGCTCACGGGCCAGACCGAGCTGCTCCACAAACAGGTGGACTTGCACGAGAGCGAAGTGGACGCGGCGGTGCGCACCGAGCGCCAGCTTGCGCGGGATGTTGAGCAGCTTGCGCGCCAAGTGCGGGATGCCACCCGCGAGGTGGACACCCAGGCTGCTGCCGTCACCGCTGCGTTCGAGCTCCACGAGCAGCGCTTTCAGCTCCAGCTTGCCGAGTTGGACGCGCAGATAGCCACCGACTTGGAGGCGTTGCGCCACACGTTGGAGCAGGAGTTGGCCAGTGCCCAGGCATACCACGACGTGGATGCCGAGGCTGCAGCAGCTCGGCTCCGGGCCGACGCGGAAGAATGGGAAGCCAAGCGACAGTGTGTGCGGGACGAGCTTCAGCGGCTTGAAGACACCGAGGCGGCCGAGCTTGGACAGGCCAGCGCTGGCCGGCTTGCCTCTGTGCGTGCCCAGCTCGAAGTGGCAGAGAAGAACGCAGTGGCGGCTGAGGCAGCTCTTGCCGACGCTACTGCGCTTTGCCAGCAGCACGAGACGGAAACAACGAGACTCGAGCTGGAGATTGCGGCGGTGCGCGCCAGCATGGATGTGCTCCAGCAGCAGGAGGACCGTGCGACTACCACCGTGCACGACCTACGCGAGGAGGAGGTCCGGTTGCACAGCGAGGTTGCGGAGTGTCAGCGCGCTCTCGACGCAGCGGAGTCCCGGCAACACGCGGCCGAGGAGGCCAACGCCGAGACGGCCCAGAAGGTGGCACGCGAGGCAGCCCAGCAGCGGCGGCTTGAACACAGCATTCTCAAGTTCACAGGCTGCCAGCGCGTGGTGGCCGTCAGCGGGTTCCGCACCCCCCCGCTGGAGTCTGCAGTGGTGCCGACCGCCAAGCGTGTGCTTGGGTATGTGGAGCTGCTGGCGCTGTTGGCGCTGCACAGCACCAATCTCGTGGCCGAGACGCTTGCCGGGAGAAACGTCACTATCGTGCATTGCGGTGAGTCTACAAAGGAGCTGATGGTGGGTCCACTCGTCCAGGCAAGCGTGGCGCTCTGCCGCCAGCGCCAGGACCGATACGCCTCGCGGCAGTGGACGTTTCTGCTCGAGGTGGCGTGGGGCGACGGGGTATCGTGGCGCGAGCAGCACCCGGTGACCGACGGCGAGGTGGCAGTACCAGCAGACCCGTGCTCCTCGGCACAGCTTGTGGTGACAGGAAGCCACAACAGCACCGGAGAGACGCGCACCGCAACAGCCACTCTCGTAGACCTTCGGGCACTCGACCAGAGCGCACAGACACGTGCCCTTGATGCGACGGACTCCACCGGTGTGGCCGGCGTCGTGGCGAACGGTCTTGCCGCCACCCTCGCCCAGGTGGTGGTTGTAGGGGCGGAGCAGTGGACCGAGCCGTTCTGGGACGCTGTGGACGCCGTAGCCTCAATGGCGGCACCCTAGTTGCTCGACAAGATCTCGTGCAACATCCACTTGAGTTCTTCGCGCGAGCCCACGTTGCTGCCCCCGTCGCCGTTGGCGGTGCCGGTTTTTTTGAGCACGGGCTGTTCAGGCACCTCGTACGGACGCAAGGTCGAGTCGTCGTTCTGGAGCACCACACCCAGGAGCCGCTGCCAGGGCCCGCACGGCTCGCTAAGATGGGGCAGGATCTCGATGGTGCGGAATAGATCCTCGGCAGTCACCACCACGCGGCGCTTCTTGTGTGGCGGGGGGGTCGGCTCCTTCGCCGCGCGTTCCACCGCAGACACCGCCGGCTGGCCGTCGACACCCACACTGCCCGCGGGCGGGACGATCATGTAGTCGTCCTGGCCGTACTTGTCGTCACGGTACACGCTCGCGTTCACCGTGCCCTCGAGCAAGTTCTTCAAATAGTACTCCAACCCAACCGACATCACCAGCAACGTCTTGTCGTCCACCTGGCCCAACAAGCCGTTTTCGCGCATGTGCATGGTGATGCGGGCACGCAACGAGTCGGGCTCCGGAAGACCTCTGGTTTCCAGCGCCAAGGGGGCCTGGTAGCCGGCCACCACCTCCTGCAGCCACTGGAGCGTGTTGTTGGGCTGCGTGAGCTGTTTCTGCTTGTCCTGGACGTACGGCACCTTGGGGAGCAAAGCCTGGCGCGTGAGGGTGATGCTGGAGGTGATCATGCCGCGCTTTCCGCTCTCGCGGGTGATGTTTTTGATGCGCCTGCGCTCGCGAGGCGGCAACGCCATGATGTCCGCCTTGATCTTTTCGTAGCTGCCGTTGCGCGTCTGCTTGGTCTTGCTCTGCTGCTTGGTGAGAAACACCAGCTCCACGCTGTTCACAAGGTGCTGCGGCCCCTCGCGCGTCAGGTTTGTCAAGTTGAGCACCAAGAAGCGGTTGTGGTAGCCCACAAGCGTGGGGTCGAGAATCTGCAGCAACTCCTGCACGAGCTCCTGGCGCAGAAGCTTGCCGAGAAGAAACCGCGACACCACCATCTGGTAGTGGGGCCAGTGCTTGCCCATCTTGGCCTGGAACTCGGCCACGAGCTGCACGAGGTCGTACTTGGCCATGACGCGGAGATGAGAGAGTGGAGTTTGTGTGTGCATGCAGGACTACTTGGCGCCAAAGAAGCTCATGAGCGACAGCTGCACGGGTTTCTTGGTCTTGCCGGTGGCCAGCGAGGGGGCCGGGCGCTTGGCAGAGCGGGTGGGTTTGGTTGCGGCTTTGGGGGCGGCTTTGGCCTTTGCGGTCTTGGTCACGGTGTAGCCCTCGTCGTCCACGTAGGTTTCCACCGCGGGTTCTGGTGCGGGCGACGTGCCGGGGACCGACTCGCCAGGTGTTCCTGGAAGGGACTCGGCAAAGGACTCAGGGAGAGACTCCGGAAGGGACTCTTGAAGCGACTCCGGAAGGGACTCTGGAAGGGACTCCTTCACGGACACGTCCACCGGCTCTTGCTTCACCGGCGCGTCCCACTCGTCGTCGTCGTCGTCAAACATCCCTTCCAACTCCTTCAACTGCTCTGCACGAACAGATGCCGACGACGCTGTGGCCTGCGACGGCACTGAGTCGTCTTCCGCTTCGCCGTCCCCCACCACAACCCGCTCTTTGGGACGCTTCTGCTCGTTCTTGCGCAGCGTGTACACAGGGGTTGGCTGTTTCGGGGCGGCCGGGGAGTTCTTGCGAGAGACGTAGTTCAGCACGGGAATGTCAAACGCAGAGACCAGCTTCTTGGCCAGGGTGTAGGCAGGGGCCGCGGCAGTCTCAGCCTTTGCCTCCTTCGGTGCTTCTGTCTTTGCCTCCTTCTTTGGCCTTGACTTCACGTCTCTGGGGACCGGCCGCGCGGGACACACCAACACTCCCAACGCCTTGAGCTGGTCGTCCGATGCAGGGAGCGCGGCCTCGCGCGGCTCCCACACACTTGCAGCACCCGTGCCTGCTCGCGGCGAGAGCGAGTACACGTGGACCAGCGCCACCGAGTCAAACAGCAGCTTCGTCGAGTCCACTGCCAGCGCCTCCACCAACCGCACAGCAGCAACCCCGGCCACCAGCCCCGTCACAACGTAGGTTGCGTACACCGGCTTGTCGCTGGGCGGCGCTGCGGTGTACTTGCGATAGAACGCCTCGAGCGCGTCTTTTGCCTGCTGCACAGAGGAGCCCAAGGTCCGTGCAAGCGCGCTGTAGGTCACGCTCCGCTCCTCCACAATCAACCGGGTGGTGAGCACAGCAGTGGGGTCCATGGCGTCGCAAGCAGTCGTGGAAGCGCTCACGCGTTGTTTTTTATTCCTGCATCTATCCCTGCAACCGCTCCTTCTGCTGCTGCACCAACTGGTTGCTCTTGTAGCTCAAGTGCTTGGTCTTCTCGACGATCGTCTGGTAGATGCTGGGCTGGGAGCGCAGCACGGTGATGGCGTCGCCAGCCACCTCCACCAGGACGCTGGCCGGGTGCTGGGCCGCAAAGTCCTTCACAAACGCAACGGTCTCGTCCACCAGCAGAATGCCCAACACCTGGCCAAGGTGGGCAGCATCGACGGTCAGGGCCACCTTCAAGGTCATGTCCACAATGAGACTGCGAACGTTGGGAAGGAAGCTCTGCAGGCACACGGTGCACTGGGAGAGGAAGAAGTCGGTGCGGATGACCGCCTGGGCCTCGGCGAGGTTCTGCTGCACCTTGGCAAAGTCGTAGTCCACGTACAACAGCTTCACGAGAAGCGTCAAGGGATCGTTGTACTCGTACAGCTCCTGCAGCACGACGCGGATCAAGTCGCGGAGGCGCTTGTGGTTCTTGGTGGCCACAACCGCCACGACAAGGTAGCGGAGGATCCAGGGACAGGCGGCCTGGATGGTGGAGAGGTACAGCAGCTGGAAGAACAAGTCACACATCTGCTCCAAGCCGTTCTCGGTGTTGGTGAACAAGAACAAGTAGTGGTGGATGACCCAGGTGCGGTGGTGCAACTGGGTGGCGGGGTCGGCGTATGCGCGCAGGTCGATGATGTCGCGCAACTTGTGCAACTCGTCCGCCACGTCGTCCCACTCGAGACGGAAGATCTTGCACAGAAGGTAGCCCCACGTGGCTGCCACCATGGCCTCCAGGTCGGTGCTCAACAAGCGGAAGTTGTACAACAAGCCCTGCGCCATCTGGTAGTTGCCCTCGTTGTACTTCAACAAGCCGTAGTCAAACAACAGCTTGATCTTGGCGTCGTCGATCTGGTACTCCTTGGCAAGAAAGTCGCGGTTGTGCTGCTTGTCCTCGGACAAGTGCTCGCGCACCTTGTCGCCTCTGATGATGTCCAAGAGACTCAGCGTCTCCTTGTCCAAGCGCGCGCTCTCCTTGGCTGCCTGCTCCTCCTTGGCAACCAAGTCCTGCGGGTACGCCGCGCCCGGGTGCAACTGGGCGTACTGCTCGCGAGCCTCCTTGAACATGTTGGTGTCCTTCAACAAGTCAAACTTGAGCTGAGCGACGGCCTCGGCCGCGTAGAGAGGCTCGCTCTCAAGCAGCTCGATGAGCGGGTAGTACAAGTGGCGGTCGACAAACGGAAGGAACTTGGCCGTGAGGTCGTATTCCCTCGCAAGGGCAAGGTCCGCGGGCGAGAGCGTCATGGTTGCGTGTTGGCAGCGGCGGCGGCGCGGAAAAAAATGTCTGCGGGCAGCACAGGGCCTGGGCGGGGCACGACCCGGGTGGAGAACGGTTGGCTATGTACATGGTGGCTACTCCGGCTTGGCGGGCCGGGGCACGAATGCCAACCCCTGTCTTTTGTTGCCGCGGACGCGGCGCTCGGCAGGGGTGGTGGCGTACAGTGCCGGGTGGGTGAAGAACTCGTCCTTGCACCGCTCGACCGCCTTGCGGAACTCCTCGTCGCCGTTTTCGCGGAAGCGGTTCAAGCGCTCGATCTTGGAGCGCAACTTGGCGTCCACCTCGATGCCCTGCTTCTCCAAGCGCGCCACAATCTTGGCCGTGTACCAGAAGCCCATCTCGTTCGTGGTGCCGTCAACCAACTCCAACACCAGCTGCGGTGCGTTGTCGCCCAAGCGCGGCTCCAACTTGATGAGGCGCGTGCAGCTGCCGGCACGACCGGCGTAGCGCGTAGCCAAGGTGTCAAACAACTTGGGCATCAGCTCTCTGGGCAGGAACACGCGGCCCAAGACCTTGCGCTTGGCCCACTCGACGTTTTCGCGCTTGATGTAGTGGAGGATGTTGTCCATGTACGCCTTGGCCGCCTTGGCCTTGGCGGTGGTGGTGACGATCAGCTCGTGCTCGAGCAAGGATGTGCAGAGGTTGCGCATGAGCGCGCGCCGGTGCTGGGCCGTGCGCCCAAAGTTGCTGCGAGCCATGAGAGGTGGAGCCGGTGGAGCGTGCGGTGGATATTTTTTATGGTGCTGGCACACACCAATCAGTTCCTCAACGATGGGTGGCCGCATTCACGGGTTTCTTGGGGGGTTGCTTCTCGGGCTGGCGCTCACGTACTACCAGGCGTACCAGTTCCACAGCAATGGCTGGAAGATCCAGCAGCTGTTGCGGCGGGCCAAGGCCACGATCGACGACCGGAACAAGCCGGCGGAGGTGGCGCCGGCCAAGGTGGCCTTCAGCTACCGTCCGGGCGGCAAGGAGACGTTTGCGGATCTCTGGAACGACGAGGTGATCCGCGGGGTGAACTGGGTGTACTCCATCAACTGGGTTGCTGTGGAGGAGAACCTTGAGCTGAAGGTGAGACGTGTGGCGGACTACTTCAAGTAGGCGTGTTGAGCGATACTCCCTGACCCTCGTGTCCGGCTACAGCCGCTTGTAGAAATTGACAATGTCGCGGTTGATGAACCACTGGATCACTGGCGCAAACAAGGCCAACAACAAGGCGGTGAGCACCTGCACCGGATACCACTGGCGCGGGCTGGCTCCCAACAGCATCCCCAGAAGCACCCAGCCAATGGTGTCGGTGTGGATGTGTTCGTAGCCGCGGTCCAACTGCAGAATGATCTTGCCCACGCACTGCTCACACAGGATGGGGTCCAGCGGTCCCTCGATCTTCCGGGTGATCTCGGGCTTGGTCTTTTCCTCCTCCACAAAGCCCTCGGACATGAAGTTGCCGCCAAAGACCGTCAGCACGCGGATGTTGTGCGGGAGGCACTCCTGGCGGAGCACGTCGCCGAGGGTGCGCACGGCTGCCTTGAGCGGTGCGTACTGGCCGTAGCCGATGAACGGGTAGTAGGCCACCACCAGCGAAAAGAAGACGAGGTGGCGCTTGGCGGCAGGCGTGCCGAGCCGCACCATGTGCTGGAGCGCGGCGTGCGAGAACAAGGCCGCGGTGGAGTAGTTGGTGGCAATGCCCTGGGCCACCACGGCGGCAGGTGTGTCGACAAACAAGCCCGGCACCAGCAGCCCGGCACAGCACATGACAATGTCCACGGGGGTGGAGACCAACCTGGGGTGGGCAAACACCGCCGCACAGCCCTCCGGCGTCAGCACGTCGGCCACGACGTAGCCCACGTCGCCTGCCGGAACCACGTTGCCGGACGCGTTCTTGGCAGCCTCCACGATGTCGCGGCAGACGTGCTGGAGCTTGTCCTCGGTGCGCGCCACCACGTACACACTGGCCCCCGCCACAAACAACTGCTTGGCCAACTCGGCGCCCAAGCCCTGCAGCGCACCCGACACCACCACCACCTTTCCCGCAACGTCAAAGTGTCCCGTGAACATGGAGCGATGCGTGGGGCGTCACATGACCGCGCACGTGACGCGCCGCTACGGATAAACGGCTCATGCAGCGCCCGCCCGCCGGCTGGGTGGGGAGCGGTGGTGTTGGGCGATAGGCGGGTGGGTGCATGATCCCCGCGGTGGGGTGACGGACGTGTGTGTTTGTGCGCGTGAGGGGAAGCGACGCAGGGTCCTACAGGGCATGCACGGGGCAGGGTGCGCACGGGTGCAGCAATACGGGCGCGCGGCCAATCCCACGCCGACAGAAGGCGAGAGGGTGGCCGGCACGGGCGGGAGTAGGCCGAGCGGAGCGGGACGGAGTGCGGGTTTTTTGTGCGGGCCGTATGGGGGAAATCCGTGCACCGTGATTGGCGGGCTGGGGGGAGCGTGACCACCCTCGGAATTAGACGCAGCGATGGCGGATTTGTCTGTGTGGGGCCGCTGCGTGCAGGACGCGGGGCAAGGTGTGGCGAGCGGGCGGCGCGGAAGGTGGGCGGCGCGGGAGGCGCGGGAGGCGCGGGAGGCGCGGGACGGGGGATGGGGCGGGCACGGAGCCAATGGACCGGCGGCGGGCGCAGCAGGCGCGCGGCCCAGCCCTGGCGCAGAGGCAGCCCACGCGCCAGGACTGGCTGACACGTGCGTTAGGCATCGCGCCAACGGCCTGGCGGCGCTCCACGCCCGGCGTCCGTGACCGGCTCGGCACGGATAGCCGATATGTCCAGGCCCCCGCTCGTCCATGGCGCCACGCGGCTCGGAGTTTGCCTCCGTGCTGCCGAGCGTGCCGCAGCGCCGCCGCCGCTCGCGCGGTCCCTCCACCCGCCGATGACGTCGACTTTCCAGCCGCCCCCGGAATTGCCGGATGAGTGCACATGCGGCAGCCTTGCGTCACTGGTTGCCGAGGGCCGGCACCCGCCCTTGCGCACGCCGGAGGATATATAAACCCCCGCACCGGCCCCGTGGGTGCGAATTGATCCAACCCCCAGCATGTCCCTTTCCGCGAGATCTGTGCGTGCGATTCCCCAGGTGGCCAAGGTCGGCCTTCGCTCCTACTCCACCCAGCCCACCTTGAAGGAGCGCTTTGCGGAGCTCTTGCCCGAGAAGCAGGAGCAGGTGAAGAAGCTCAAGGCCGAGCACGGCAAGACCGTGATCGGCGAGGTGTTGCTCGAGCAGGCGTACGGCGGCATGCGCGGCATCAAGGGCCTTGTGTGGGAGGGCTCCGTGTTGGACCCCGAGGAGGGCATCCGTTTCCGCGGCTTGACCATCCCCGAGGTGCAGGAGACGCTCCCCAAGGCGGCTGGCGGCAAGGAGCCCCTCCCCGAGGCGCTTTTCTGGCTCTTGCTCACCGGCGAGGTGCCCACGGCCGAGCAGACCAAGCAGTTCTCTGCCGAGTTGGCGGCGCGCTCTGCGCTCCCCAAGCACGTGGAGGAGTTGATTGACCGCCTGCCGGCCCACCTCCACCCCATGGCCCAGTTCTCCATTGCCGTCACTGCTTTGGAGTCGGAGTCGCAGTTCGCCAAGGCGTACGCCAAGGGTGTGAACAAGAAGGAGTACTGGCAGTACACCTACGAGGACTCCATCGAGTTGTTGGCCAAGCTCCCCAACATTGCTGCCCGCATCTACCGCAACGTGTACAAGGACGGCAAGGTGGCGGCTGTGGACCAGTCGTTGGACTACTCTGCCAACCTCTCCAACTTGCTTGGCTTTGGCGACAACGCCGAGTTCTTGGAGTTGATGAGATTGTACCTCACCATCCACTCCGACCACGAGGGTGGCAACGTGTCGGCCCACACCACCCACTTGGTGGGCTCTGCTCTCTCCTCCCCCTTCCTCTCCCTCGCCGCCGGCTTGAACGGTTTGGCCGGTCCGTTGCACGGCCGCGCCAACCAGGAGGTGCTCGAGTGGTTGCAGAAGATGAGACTGGAGATCGGCACCGACTTCTCCAAGGAGAACATCGAGAAGTACTTGTGGGAGACTCTCAACTCCGGCCGCGTCGTGCCTGGCTACGGCCACGCCGTGTTGCGCAAGACCGACCCGCGCTACACCGCCCAGCGTGAGTTTGCCCTTAAGCACCTCCCTGACTTTGAGCTCTTCAAGTTGGTGAGCGCCATCTACGAGGTTGCGCCTGGTGTGTTGACCAAGCAGGGCAAGACCAAGAACCCGTGGCCCAACGTGGACTCCCACTCCGGTGTCCTTCTTCAGTACTACGGCCTCACCGAGGAGTCCTTCTACACCGTCTTGTTCGGTGTTGCCCGTGCCTTTGGTGTGTTGCCGCAGTTGATCATCGACCGCGCCATTGGCCTCCCCATCGAGCGCCCGAAGTCCTTCTCCACCGAGAAGTACATCGAGTTGGTGACCGGCTTGAAGAAGTAGAGTCTTGTTGTACAGTGTATATGAAAATGGAGCTTCACGCACATGCCTGCAACGTCCTGCAACATCCTGCAGCACCCTGCAACATCCTGCAGCACCCTGCAGCGCTCCTACTCTCTCGAAACACCTCTCCAGCCGGCTGGACACCGGTTGTAGGCGCCGCCCCGGGCCATGGGCTATATCTGCACACCTGTGCCTCTCCATTCCCTCCCCATGTTGAACCCCCTCGTGCTTCTTGCCCACCGCAACCTCCTCCTCGTTGTGTTGGAGATCATCCCTCTCTTCATCCTCACGTTTCTCGTGGCGGGGTGCCTGAGCACCCCCTCCAGCATCAGCAGCGTCTATCTTGTCGACTACCGCTTCAACAACACCCTGCCCCTCTACCCTGCCGTCCAGAACGCCTACACTGCCCTCAACTCAACCTCTGCCGACACTGCGCTGATGGTGGTGCGTGTGGGCTATCTCGGCATCTGCGTCGGCTCCAACAGCCTGTCTATGGAGTGCGTATCACGCTCCAGCACCATTCTGCTTGCCAGCTTCCCCGGTGTACAGCTCCACGGGCCCAACGCCTCGCTTCTCTCTTTGGACCTCGTGCTGCTCGCCACCACCTTCAGCAACCACCTCATCCACCCTTACCTCCTCGTTGCCGCCGACATTCTCTGCGCCGTGCTGCTTGTGGTGGCAGTGTGGCGAGCGCTTCCGCTCATGCCCGCCAAGCCCCTTGCCGCCAGACTGTTGTTTGTCCTCACGCCCGTCGTGTGCATGATGCACGGCTTGGCCGCCATGTGGCAGCACGTGGCCTGCAACTCCACCACCCAGCTTGTGCCCCAGGCCACGCTGCACGTCGTGTCTGTCTCGCGCGGCACCCGCGCCCACGCCATGACCTGGACGGCCTTTGCCTTCTTGGCCACCGTGGCATTGCGCTGTGTTGCCTCATTCGTGTGGAGCCTTCGCACCGAGCAGCAGCCCGCCGAGCCCGAGCCCGAAACGACAAAGGCCTTCAGTATCGTGTAGTCGTATCTAAACACCCCGTGCCACGCGGCTCAGCTCAACAACCGCGCCGCAGCCGTCATCTGCGACGCCAACACTCGCATCCCCGCCTCCAACCGGCCCTGGTCCTGGTCGCGGATAGCTTCATGCAACCCGGGCAACACATCGCCCGCATACCCCAACTCGCGGTGGGGCGCAAACACCGTGTGCCGCATCCACGGCCGCCCCTGCAACCCTTCCTTGGCCACAAACACCCGGTCCACCTTCATGAGCTTGTAGTTGGCAACCTTGATCTGGATGGCAAGGATCATCTTGCGGTACACCTTGAACCACGGAAAGTCCTTCACCACCTCGTCCTGGAGCCGCGACGTGTACTCGTCAAACGCAGCCGTGGCCTCCACAAACGCAGCAAGCAGAGTGTGGAAGGCCTCCACCGCGTCGTCCAATCCAAGCAGCGCCATGGGCACCTGCGCACCATCGCCACCTCCCGCCACCGGCAGCCGCGACTGCAGCTGTTCCCAGTCGTGCAACGCGGGCTCCACCACCTCCTTCCAGTATCCCTGCACCGCTGTGGCATACACACGTGTTTCCAACCGCAACACCTCACTCTCGCCCAACTCCAACGCAAGCACGCCCACAAACTTCGCAAGCACGTTGTGCCGCACAAACCCGGGGTCTGCCAAGGTGTCCATCCAGTGGAACAGGTCATAGTTGGAGTGGTAGTGATACACGGGGTCCAGCCGTTTGTTGTCCACAAACCCAAGATCAATGCTGGGAATACCCAAGTGGTGCTGGAACCCCGTAAAGTCACTCCCGGCCCCCAACGTCTCCACCGTGCACTGGTTGTCCTGCTGGCACCAGTACTCGTACAACGACCGATCGCCCCGCACCCCGTCGCTCCCACCCCCGGGGAACGTCACCTTCTTGGCCGCCCGCTTGAGCGCATGGTCAAACAACGGGTGGCCCTCAACGTTAAAGTACAGTCCCGAGACGGCCACGTCGAGATTGATGTATCCCACAACGCGGCGCTGCAATGCCAGAGCCTGGTCTTCGCAGTGTTCTGTGGACCCCAACATCCCCCACTCCTCCGCGTCCCACAGGACAAACGTGATGGTGCGCAACGGACGCCACCCCGACTCGAGAGGACCATTGAGTGCCCGCACCACTTCAAGCATCACCGCCAGTGCGCTGTTGGGGTCGCTGGCTCCACCAACCACCCACGCGTCACGGTGGTTGCCAATGACAATCTCCTCCCCCGGCATGATCCCCGGAATCAGCCCAATCACGTTGCGGATGGGCTGCACCAGGTATGCTTGCTCGTTAGCCACGTTGAGGTGGAGCGGAGACGCACCGCCTATGGTGTAGTCAAACAGCCCAACCCCGCCGTGCCACCCCACTGCCGTGCCGTTGCCAAGCAGCTGGAGAAAGGGCTCGAGTGCCGCATAGCTTGCAGGAAGCGAGGGAATCCGCGGCAGAAACTGGCCGGGAGTCGGCTCGGAAGGCGGCCGCCTCCCCCGCTTGCGCCGCGCCAGTCCAGGCGTGGTGGGATCGCCGGGCTGATCGGTAAAGTACAACACCAGTCCTCGTTCCAAGCTGCTCGGGTTGCGAGCAGGACCCAAGGGATACGGCTTGTGGCCGTTGGCAATCGTCACCTCGCCGTCGTCGCCTGGGTCGGAGTAGAGCACCGCGCCCACCGCCCCCGCGCGCTCCGCGTTCTTTACCTTGAGCCCCCGGAAGATTCTGCCGTAGCGGCACACCACCACGCTGCCTGCCACATCAACCCCGTGGCGCTTGAGCATGGCAAAGTCCTTTTCCCGGCAGTAGTGGGCATACACGCCGGGTCCTGTCACGTTTCCGGACGCAGAGTAGGCGTGGTGGGCTGGAACCGTGTGGGGGCTGCCGGTGGTGGGGTCGTGCTTCAAGACGTCTTCCTGAAGCGACAACTGCTCGACGGCCTCGCCGCTGGCCGGATCGACCGTGCGGAGCCCGTTGGACACATGCTCGCTGGTGTACACATAGTACGTCTCCACCAGCGTGTCCAAGCCAAAGTGGCGGAACATGCTGGCGGTAAAGTCAGCACAGTGCTGGTCGCCAGGAAGGTGTGCCAGCGTGGTATAGTTGTAGGCCCATGTGCGGGCCTCGTTGTCACGGATAAGCAGAGTGACAAACTGGCGCTGCACCTCGGAGAAGCTGAGCGAGTCACCATGGAGACGCTTCAAGTCGCGAGCCAACAGCGTGCGCTCGAGAAAGGTGAGCCGAAACGCCGTCATGAACAAGAGGCCGACTATGATGCAGTAGACAAAGCGCGTGCGGTTGTCGAGGCGCCGTGTGTCCAACACCACCAGCGCCCGGCGCACAATGCGCAGCGTCAGCACGGTGCGCAGCATGTGGCGCACCCCCTGGGCTATGCTCGAGCTGATGGACTGGCCCCGCAGACGGGTGCCGGTGGTGCCGGGAAGGTTGAGGTCGCTGCGGCTGGCAAGCAAGCGCAGGAGCGTGAGGTGGGACTGGCTGGGCAGCTGTGTGCTGGTGGGCGGCGTGGCACCAGGCTCGGTGTCCAACGCAGTCTGCAACCGGTCGTGGAGGAACGGGTCGGGCAGCTCGGTGGCTCCCAGTCGGCTCAGCCGGGACGCCAGCAGCGGTTGCTGTTGCAGAGCGTCGGGGTCCTCCCAGCGCTCGAGCGGCTCGGCAGCACGGCCCGGCAGGGCAAGCGCCTCGCGGAATTGGATCAGTTCGTCGTCAGACATGGAGCAGGCCGGGGCCAGAGGACAGGCGGCGCGCAAAAGAGAGAAGGTTGGGCTGCTGGTGCGGCTGCAGCAGCCTGCACGGGAATGTGCGGTGACGTAGGGCGGGTGGCGTCCGGGCGTGCGCGGACCACGCGGGTTTCTTCGGGACGCCGCCCGACTGCTTTTGCGCAACCCACCCGATGTTTGCCAGACTTGCTGCCCCCACCCGTGCCTCTGTGCGCGCGTTCTCTGCCTCGAGCGCCCAGCTCGGGAAGAAGGTGTACTTCGACACCGCCATCAACGGCAAGGCGCTCGACCGCATCACGTTCGAGCTCTACGACGAGCTGGTGCCGATGACGGCGGAGAACTTCCGCGCGTTGTGCACGGGCGAGCACGGCATGGGCTACGCCGGGCTGATTTTCCACCGCGTGATCCCCGGGTTCATGCTCCAGGGCGGAGACTTCACCAACCACAACGGCACGGGCGGTGTGTCCATCTACGGCGACCGCTTCCCCGACGAGAACTTTGAGCACAAGCACACGCGTCCGGGCTTGTTGCTGATGGCCAACGCCGGCCCCAACACGAACGGCCTGCAGTTTTTCATCACCACCGTGCCCACGCCGTGGCTCGACGGCAAGCACGTTGTGTTTGGCGAGGTGGTGGAGGGCATGGACTCGGTGTTGGCCATTGAGCAGGTGGGCTCCAGATCCGGGGCCCCCTCGGCCAAGGTGACCGTCGAGGCCGCCGGCGAACTTGCCGCGTAGTTCCTGCTGTACATAGTAACCCGCCCAAGCCCCGCGCACACCTGGCCCTGCGTCGTGCCGAGATGTCCGGTTCGTGCATGCACCAATTGCACCGCTGGCATTTGCGCCCCCTGCTGCGGGTGTTGTGGCCAAGCCGCTGCTGCTCTCCGCTCCGCCATGGATCTCTTGAACAAGAAGTTGAAGGATCTCAACTTGTACGAGGTGAAGCTGTACGTGCGCAAGGCGCAGAACGTGGTGTACAACTACACCGAGATGGAGGCCAAGGTGCGCGAGGCCACCAACAACGAGCCGTGGGGGGCGCTGCTGACGCTCATGCACGAGATCGCGGCCGGCACGTACAACTACCGCGAGCGGGAGGAGATCATGGGGATGATCTTCCGGCGGTTCACGGAGAAGGCCTCCAACGAGTGGCGCCAGATCTACAAGCTGCTCCAGTTGTTGGAGTATCTCGTCAAGCACGGCCTGGAGCGTCTTGTGGACGACGCCCGCCAGAACGTGAACATCATCACCATGTTGCGCTCCTTCCACTACATCGACCTGAAGGGCCGTGACCAGGGCATCAACGTGCGCAACCGCGCCAAGCAGCTTGCCGCCTTGCTCAACAACGAGAGCGAGATCCGCGAGGAGCGCAAGAAGGCCCGCAAGAACGCCAAGAAGTTTGCCGGTGTTGCTGGCGGCGCCTCGTCCATCCAGCCCGGGCGCAGCGGCGGCTTTGACGAGTACGAGGAGGAGGAGTACGGCGGCCGTGTGTTTGGCGACGGCGGGGTGTACGGCGAGCGTGACGAGGAGGAGCGTCGTGCCGGCACGCCTGCCCACAAGTTTGAGGAGTACAACGTGGGCAGCGAGCAGCCGCGCCGCACCGCCACCGGCTCCTCCACCACGGCCACCTCGGCCGCCACGGCCACTTCCTCGAGACCCGCTGCCCCCGTGGACTTGTTTTCGTTCGATGCCCCTGCGGCCACCGCGGCACCCGATGCTGTGGACGACGACGACGAGTTTGACGACTTCCAGAGCGCTCCTCCGGCCCCCGCCCCCGGTGCCGCCCCGGCTCCCTCCCAGGGTCTCAACCTCACCGGCTTGTATGGAAGCGGACCCACGGCAGCGCCCGCAGTGCCCGCAGCGCCTGGCGCCAGCGGCTTTTCCAGCTTTGGCATCACGCCCGCGCCGGTGGGGGCGCCCCAGACGTCGGCCTCCTTTGCAGCGGCTGCCCCCGCTGCGGCTCCCGCCCCCACAGCCGCGCCCAAGGCGGACGCGTTCAGCAGCTTGTTCCTGTCGGCCGTGCACCTGACGCCGGCGGCACCCCGACCGTCGTCGACCGCGGCACCGGCCGCCACAGCCTCGGCTGCCCCCAAAACCTCCGCCTTTGACGACGACATTTTTGGCGCCCCCGCGACAGCGGCTCCCAGCACCCCCGCCAAGCCGACCCAGAGCGTCCTGAACGACTTGGACTTGTTGTCGTTCTAGCTGTATATGGCGTTTGTGTAGCGATGCGATGTTTCTGTGGCGATGCGATGTTTCTGTGGCGTATCCATTCCGTAGCCCTTGCCTTATATGCCGTCAGGGTACAGCGTGCTCGCGCTGGAGGGCAATGCCCAGGACGGCGCGCGCGTGTTGGTCCCGGGTGTTGCCCGGCTCCTGCCGCCGCTGCCTCTGGCCGTGGCTGACTCGGGCCTGCCGGAAATGCACCACAGTCTCCCCAATCTCTGGCACCACGCAGCAGAGACCGAGCCGTTGTTGGCGCAGCTGTTGCACCTCGGGGGAACGGCGCCGCGCAGGCGGCTGCTCAAGGAGTGGACCTTGGACTTGTTTCCGAAGCGCCGGGCGCGTCCTGCAGTGCCGACAGAGATCGAGTACCTGGTGTTCCGCATGCCCACTGGCACCGCCCCGCCCGTGGCGCCGGAGGACCCTCTGCCACTGGACATGATGCCGGAGCCCGTGTTTGCGGCGTGCTTGGGGGACGCCTTGCTGCTGCACGCCAATGGAGGCCGAGCGCCCGAGCGCATCAGTGCGGGCTCGAGCGGCAGCTACTTTGTCTACAGCAGTGGCGGCGAGGTGGTGGGCGTATTCAAGCCCAAGGACGAGGAACCATACGGTCCGTTGCTGCCCAAGTGGACCAAGTGGCTCCACCGCACCTTCTTCCCGTGTTTCTTTGGACGCGCGTGTCTCATTCCCAACTTGGGGTACATTGCCGAGCTGGCAGCCAGCGTGGTGGACCGGCGGTTGGGGTTGGGGCTTGTGCCGTTCACCAGTACGGTGGAAATGGCCAGTGCAAGCTTCTTCTACGACTTCTGGGACCGGCGGCGCGAGCCTCGTCCGGACAAGATCGGCTCCTTCCAGCAGTTTGTCCATGGGTACGTTGGGGCCGATGTTTTCTTCCGGCAGCATCCATTGCCAGGCATGGGGCGGCAGCGTGGGTGGACCAGCGTGCCCCCGCCGGTGTTTGAGTGGAGCGAGCCGGTGCTTGAGCAGTTTCGCTTCGAGTTGGAAAAGTTGGTGGTGCTCGACTACCTCATCCGCAACACGGACCGTGGTGCCGACAACTGGATGCTCAAGGTGGTGTGGGTGGGGGACACGCCACAGGTGCGGCTTGCTGCTATCGACAACGGGTTGGCGTTCCCGTGGAAACACCCTGATGGGTGGCGCATCTTCCCGCCCAACTGGCTCTACCTTCCGGCTCTGGTGATTGGCCAGCCGTTTCTGGCCCGTCTCCGTTCCCACGTGCTCCTGAGGTTGACGCTGCGGCTGTGGTGGGAGGAGACGAGCGTGGCGCTTCGCGAGGTGTTTGCGCGCGACTCTGAGTTCACCGAGCGTATGTGGCGGAAGCAGTGGGCTGTGTTGAAGGGCCAGGCGTTCAACGTGGTGCAGACGCTAGCGTGTGAAGGCCACGGCCCGTTGGAGTTGGTGCGGCGGCTGCGCGTGTTGGTGTTGGATGACTACGTGGATGTGCCGGTGCTGGTGCCGGTGCATGGCATGCAGTCGGCCATCGACACGCCGTCGCTTGCCGGGAGCGCGATGGACGACCGGGACGACGGGGAGGATGAGAGCACCCGTCTGGAGTCGCCTCTGGTGTACCGTGGAGTGGATGCTGCCACGGAGGAGCTTGCAACCAAGCGGGTGATTGTGGAGCGACTCGTGCAGGTCACCAGCCGCCCGCCTACCTTTACGTGGTGCTAGACAATCATGCGGAGGAGCACGAGCACGGAAAGGAGCGCGAGCACACAGGTGGGGGGGAGCCTTGCAGCGGACGCTGCGTTGGTTGAAGCAGACTGCGGAAGCTGTCGTGCGCGGAGGGCTGCGGGGGCTGCGGTTCCGCCGTTGGCGTGAGTGGACCTGGAAGGAGCCGCGGCGCTGTGTGCTGCTGAGGTGGCGTGGGACCTCGTGGTTTGGGGCGTGTGCTCGGTGCTGTACGGCGTAAGGTTCATCTCCACGGCAACAGTGAGGTCTGTGTTGGAGCCCAAGTTGGAGTCGCTGTTGTAGTTGCCGGCGTACGTGGCGTACATGGTGCGCGTGTGCTCAACCCAAGCACTGTCGGGACTGGTGAAGTTGTCCGCGCCCGGCACGACTGTGAACAAGGAGTGGGTTTGGGGCAAGGCTGCGACGTATGTGGCACGGTCCAAGGCGTGGGCGCTGCGGATGTCGGCTTCATCCGTGCCCACGACGGCGCGGGCGATGCCGATCTCCAAGTTGCCCAAGTCGTATGCCACGTACATGTGGCGCAAGGTGTTGTCGCCAATCATCAAGCCGTCAGGGTTCGGCTGCGGTATGATGGTGAGCCAGCACAACGGAGCTCCGTTCTCGTCGGCGGAAAACTCGACCCAGTAGCTGCTGAGCGGAATGTCGAACTCAAACCCGTCGAACTCAAAGGTAAAGTTGCCGCTCATGTCCTGGCTGCACTGGCCGACATAGGCGCCCCACATCTCGTGCCACGACAAGCTGAGCTGTTTTGCTAGGCGGTCCACTGTCTGGGGTGGGAGGTATGTGAGGGTGGCACCCAGATCCAAGTTGCCGCAGGCCGGAGCCGCTAACAACTGGTCCTGGCTCTTCAGGGTTCGGATGCCGTTGATGGCCACCGAGGTGCGCGAAACATAGGTCGAAGAGGCATCCGAAACCACCATGGGCACCACCAGGAGGGGGCCGGTGAACTTGGCGTAGTCGACCGCCCCAAAGAGCACGGTGCCGGAGCTGGCGTCAAGGTCGTTGATCCACAACAGGTACATGGGCCAGTCGATCACACCGTCGTGGTACAAGCGCATGGGGAGGTTGTGGTAGATGAAGGAGTCGCCAAAGCGGTTTTGGGTGTTTGACGACAGGATGTAGATGCTGGCTTCGAGCAGGGGCAAGCCAATGCCAAACACATTGGTCTTCATGGTCGACTTGTTGGCCACGGCAAACACGTAGTTGTCCAAGACGACGCCGCCGATGCGGAGCGTGTCCGACGCCCACACGCCCTCGGCGCCGGTGTTGCTCATGTAGTTGATGGAGAACGCGGTGCCGTTGGTGCGGAACGTGGCCAGGGTGTTGGGACTGAAGATGCCGAGAACAGAGCAGTACTCGAGCCGTGCATCGGGATAGGCGTCGTTGTTGGTGGAGCACATCCGGTTGTTGGGGCCGGACACCCAGAGGTCCAGCGACCCGGTGTCGAGCTGGGCTGCAACCGCCTGCTTGTCCGACCCAAGCGTGAAGTTGACGGTGTAGTACAGCTTCATGTTGGCCATGTCGACGCTGACGCCAGACGTGCGCCGGTACACGCGGGCATGGCCCGGGACCATGCTGTCGGCGGTGGGTCCGTGGAACACGTCCACGGCAAGCTGGAGATGTCTCCCAAGAGCAGCAGCGGCCAAGAGCAAGGAGAAGAGCACAGTGAGCATGAAGAGCACAGAGGACGCCGTCCACACAAGCACAAGGGTTCAGGGTTTCTCGGGGCTTAGCGGGGATAGCGCCTACATTGCCAAGATTTACGCCGCGAGGCGTGACACGACCGGCAATTTGCAATCCCGCCAGCAGTCCCCAGGCACATTTTCGGAGCGTCCCGCGTTCGCGCGTCGCGTGGAGGCACTGTGCGGCCACGCCCTGGGGCCGACGCCGCGAGTGCTCCAGCAACGCGGGACGCAGCCCGACGCACCTTGCTGCACCTCGCAGCCGCACACACCCGTGCACCCGGTATCTTTCCTGACTCATCCCACGCATCTGTGTCCGCCGCATGCTTCCGCGGCTCTTGCTGATCCAATCGCACGTTGTGCACGGGTACGTGGGCAACCGGGCCAGCACCTTCCCCCTCCAGTGCCAGGGCTGGGACGTGGACGTGCTCAACACGGTCCACTTTTCCAACCACACCGGCTACGGCCAGGTCGAGGGCACCAGCGCCACTGCCGAGGAGGTCGAGGCTGTGTACCGCGGGTTGTGTGCCATTGGGTGCCGCTACGACGCGGTGTTGACGGGGTACGTGCCTGGGGCGGCAGGCGTGGCGGCAGTGGGCCTGATCTGCCAGGACGTGAAACGCACGGCGCCTGAGTGCGTGTGGTTGCTCGACCCGGTGATGGGCGACGAGGGCCAGTTGTACGTGCTGCCGGAGGTGGTGCCGGCGTACCAGAAGATCTTGGCGCTGCGGATGGTGGACATTGTCACGCCCAACCAGTTCGAGCTCGAGTTGTTGGTGGGGTTTGCCGTGCGCAACGTGCTGCTGCTCAAGCGCGCCTTGGCCTGCTTGCACGAAGACTACGGCGTGAAGCACGTGGTGGTGCTGCTGTTGCTGATGCAGTTCCCCAGCGTGGCCACGCCGCAGGGCACTCCCGAGCCCGGCACCCCGGCGCCGCCCGACCCGCGCGTCATCTACACCGTGGTGCTGCAGGCGGACGAGCCAGCGGTGCGGTTGTTCCTGGTGCCGTACATCGACCTGTACTTTACCGGAGTGGGCGACTTGTTCCTGGCGTTGTTGTTGGACCGGGTGTACCGGGCCAAGGGCGGAGACCTTGCCGGCTGCGTGAGCGAGGTGTTGTCGGTGATGCACCAGGTGTTGGTGCGCACGCACCAGTTGGTGTGCGAGGAGGTGGGCAGCACGACGTTCCGCGGGGAGATTGGCCTGCTCGAGCTGATGAAGCACTGCGAGCTCCGCATCGTCCAGTGCGCGCCCATGTACAGCGCCTCCGCCCGCAGCTACGAGCCCCGGTTGATCTAGCAGGCGCCGCGGTTTCCGTGCGTCTGCGTGTCTGCACGTCCGCGTATCTGTGTCTGCGCGTCCTGCAGCGTGCATCGGCTGTCCGGCACGCACCGCGATGCCCTCACGTGACCCGTAGCGAAAATGACGTGTGCATCTTGTGATTGTCTGTTGCGGGTGTTTGTTCCAGACCCATCATTCCTGGCTCAACTTTCCAGCCAGCCCCGCATTCCGCCCGTCGTCTGCTTGCGTGTCACTCTTCTCCCATGCAGGAACGGCACGGCGACTACCCCCACGGGGTGGTTCCTCTGGGACTCCCGCTCACCCATACGCCCCTCACCCGGCCGCCGCTGCGGGGCTCCCACCTGCTGGTGGCCCTGAGCATCTTTGGCGGCACGCGCTCGAGCGAGGACCACGCCCAGCTCCCCACGGCGGACTTTCTTCACCGCTGGGAGCACGACTTTCCTATTCTCCTGGTGGTGGCCTGTCCCCTGCGCGGCAAGCTCTTTGTCGGCACCCACGACTCCAAGATCCTTGTGTTTGACCTTGCCACGTTTGCCAAGACCGGTGAGCTCCTAGGCCACACAGGCCTGGTGTTGGCGTTGGCCATTAGTGCAGACGAGCTGATGGTGTTCAGCGGTGGCCTGGACCTGTTGGTCAAGGTCTGGACCGTGGACCTGATGCTGGAGACCCACACCGTCTACTCCTTGGTGGACATTGGCGACATCTTCTCCCTCGCCTATGTCGATCTGTCCCGTACTCTCTACTACGGTGCCCAGAACGCCACCATTCTGTGGGTCAATATCCCCCCCACAGAGGCCACAGCCCCGCCCCCGCTGCAGCTACCGCTGCTCACGCCGGTCTCCAGCCAGAGTGACACGCCGGGCCCCTCCTCGCCGTGTCCTGTGGCGGTGCGCCATCTTTTGTCGGAAACGCGCCGGCGACGCGAGAGCGACGGTGGTCATGGCGACACCACGCGCTTGCCCTCGCACCGCTACGACCGGTTCTTTGACTCCAAGGGTCCTGGTGGGCTGATGAGTCCGTTGCAAACCAAACAGGCAGTGGAACTGCTGACCACTCTCATTGAAACAGCCCGCGACTGCATCCGCCGCTACGCCCACAACGGCTATGTGTACGCCATGCGGCACTTCAAACGCGACGAACACGTGGACCAGTTCCCGTTTGCCGACCCGGTGTATGCAGACATTGTCGTCAGCGCCGGTGGCGACGGGGTGGTAAATGTGTGGGGTGTTCGGCCGTGCGGTACGCTTGCGCGACTTGCGCAGTTGGAGAACGACGACGCGGTGCTGTGTTTCGACGTGTGTGACCAGTACTTGTATGCCGGGTTGACCGACGGTGCTGTGAACGTGTGGGACTTGTCCACGGCCCAGCTCATCTCCAGCTTGAAGTTTCCGGACGACGGAGGGGTGCAGGCCATTGCGGTGCACCTTGGGTGCGTCTTCCGCGCCACCAAGAGCGGCCTCATCAAGAACAAGCTTGTGGGCGACCGCAAGTGCCACTGGCTCACGTCGGATGGAGGGTCGTTTGCATTGGGTGCGTTTGACTACAACGGGCGGCTGTTGGTGGTGCTGGGGGGCAGCGACAACGCGGCCGTGGTGTGGGACGTGAGCATGGACGGGACTGGCCCCTTGTCCGGTGCGGTGGAGGAGGGTGATGTGCACGACGAGCCGCCGCAGCTTTCTGACGACAACTTGCTCCAGACTCTCGGCGAGTTTGTGCTGTACCGCACGGTGCTGCGGCAGCCGGAGGAGTTCATCCACGATCTGCGCAAATGCCTGAGCTTTCTCTACAAGTTGCTTGTGCGCATGGGGGCCAGTGCGCGGTTGATACGTACGCAGTGCGGCAACCCTATTGTTTATGGCTGTTTCCCGCGCCGCGTGGCGAACGAGGCGGCACAGGAGCTGCCGGTGCGTATTCTCTGGTACGGCCATTACGACGTGGTGGAGGCCGACCCCGCCAACGGATGGGACACGGATCCGTTCGAGATGGTGGCGCAGAACGGCTGCGTGTATGGCCGCGGGGTGCTGGACAACAAGGGCCCGGTGCTTGCCGCGTTGTACGCAGTGGCGCAGTTGTTCCACGAGGGACAGCTTCCGTGCGATGCGGTGTTTCTCATTGAGGGCGAAGAAGAGTTTGGACTGCGTGGGTTTGCGGACGCGGTGGAGAGCAACCGTGAGCTCATTGGCGACATTGACTGGGTCTTGTTGAGCAACCTGTACTGGCTCGACGACCACACGCCGTGTCTCAACTACGGGTTGCGGGGGATGCTCAAGTTCAAGGTGGAGGTGCTGCTGTCGCACGGAGACCGCCACCTGGGTGTGGATGGCGGCGTGTACCGCGAGCCGACGCTCGACTTGGTGCACTTGTTGGGCACACTTGCAGACAAGAACGGACGGGTGGAGGTGCCTGGGTTCTACGATCAGCTCGAGCCGATCACCCCCGAAACACGGGCGTACTACGAGCTGGTGGCGAGCCGCGTCCAGCTCGACGTGACGGCCGACACGTTGATCAAGCGGTGGGCTTTGCCGCTGCTCACGATCCACAACTTTGCGGTGTCGGGGCCGGCGCTGGGCACGGTGATTGCGCGTGCAGCCTCGGCCACGGTGCTGGTGCGTGTGGTGCCGGAGCAGGATTTGGGCGAGGTGAAGCAGGCCATCCGGCTGTTTTTGCAGCAGGGCCACGAGGCGCTTGGCTCGGAGAACGCGCTTGCGGTGGAGCAGCTCGATGCCGCCGAGCCGTGGCTCGGGGACCGCCACAACGCCGCCTTCCGCATTCTTCGGGAGGCGGTGGCGAACGAGTGGGCAGTGGAGCCGTTGTTTGTGCGCGAGGGCGGGTCCATCCCCACGGTGCGGTTTTTGGAGAAGATGTTCCGCGCGCCCGCTGCCCAGGTGCCCTGCGGCCAGTCCAGCGACCACGCCCATTTGAACAACGAGCGCGTGCGCGTGGTGAACCTTATGCGGTTGCGCCTGGTGGTGACTCAGACCTACACTCGTCTAGGCTGCACAAGGCGTTAGTCGCCCCGGGCGCCACTGATTGCATGAGTCTAACGCACGATAAGCTTTAGCCCCGTTAGAAATGCAACACCCATGCCCCTGTTTCTTGATCTTGGGCCCGACGTTATTGCAAACCACTTGTGTCCGCTTCTTGCGTACAGGGACATCCGGCTGCTCCGGCTCACGTGCAAGGAGCTTGGGTATCTCGATCGTGACGGGGCGGTGTGGCGCTCGGTATACTTTTGTATATTTGGCGCTGTGCCGCTGCCGTTGCTGCTTGCGCTGGTCCGGTGGCCCGAGCTCTACCGCCAGCGCGCGTCGCTGCGGTTGTATGTGTGGGGGAGCAATGAGAAAGAACGGCTTGGGTTAGGCCACCCGGCTGGCAAGACGGTGGAGACACCAACCTTGGTGCCGGCGTTTGCCAATCTGCTGCTCGTGGACATCGGAATCGGTGGCTACTCCATCCAGGTGCTCACCCGCCAGGGAACCTTGTACACCACCACAATGGAGTGGGTAGGGGGGGACCAGGGCAGCGAGCCGGCGCCGTTTTGTCGCGACGACTTCCGGATTGGCAGGGCCACACGCAAGCGGCCGCCTGAGCAGACAGTAGCATCTGTTCCGGAGTTAAGGCTTTCAGAACCCGCCGTCCGGCCCCGGATTATTCCACGGGGCCGGCTGAGCTTGCTTTTGGGCCGGCCACAGCTCGAGCTCCCGCCGCTCAGTGCGGCGTTTACTCCTCCACCCCAGCCCGCGACACCGAGGGGGCTGCGTGCGTACGGGCCGGACGGGGTGGTGGAGGATGGAATGGTGAAGCGCATGCACATCCCGTCGGAGGCCCGGCTCGTGGCGCTTCTGTCTGGCCGCGGCCACTTCATCGCTCTTGACGAGCGCGGCGACGTGTGGCTGTGGGACGCGTATGGACAGCACCAGGGCATCCGGCTCAGCTTTGCGCTTGCAAACGGTGCATCTCTTGTGGGGGGTCCATGTGTCGTGACACGGGTGGTTGCGGGCTGGCGCTACTCCACGTGCTTCATTGCGGGGGTGGGCATCGTGGTTTGGAACCGGCGCAACCCGCTCCAGGTTCCCCACGGAATGGACCCCGACGACGTGGACCCGGCCACACCGGTACGGGCGTATTGCCGGATCATTCCCAACACGGACGCTGCAACCGGTGCCGGCCGGGTGGTGTCGCACGTGGCGCTTGATCACGCAGTGGTGTTTCTCACTGCCGGCGGCCAGTTGAAGCGTGCAGACATCGACGACACCCACTCGATCAACACCATGGAGCCGTACGTTGTCCAGCTGTTTCTGGATGCTGCCGGCGGCGCCAGGTATGTGCGGTTGGATGGCTGCTACCAGCTGTATGCTGCCATCACGGACGACGACCGGGTGATGTTGGGGAAGGTGGAACACACGCAGCACTACGAAGCGCTAGGTCCGCCGCAGGTGATAATACTCCCGGAGTTGCAGAACCGGGGAGTGGTTCTGGTGGCGGTGGGGGACCACCACTTCACTGCCTTGTGCCGAGACGGACTGATGCTTGCGTGGGGCTGCGAGCTGTATGGGTGCGGCAGCCTCGGCATGGCGCCGCAGGACCGCGCAAAGGCTCTCCAGAACCGGCAGGACTTGGAGGTGCGAGAGCCAGTCAGGGTGGACCTCAACAAGAAGGCGGTGGCTATTGGTGCCTCGGGGTGGCAGTCGTGTGCACTTGTTATTGACTAGATTCCTGTCCTCCCTGTGCCCGTGGCATGCAGCCCGTGCCGATACGGCGATAGGCGGCATCGCTAAACTCCGCTGTTTCTCCCGCACGCCACGATGCCCCTGTTTCTCGATCTTGGTCCGGACATCATTGCGGACGGCGTCTGCACGCTTCTTGCGTACAAGGACATCCGGCTGCTCCGGCTCACGTGCAAGGAGTTGGCCTATCTCGACCACGACCCGGTGGTCTGGCGCTCGGTGTACTTTGACACGTTTGGCACCACGCCGCTGCCGTTGCTGCTTGCGCTGACGCGGTGGCCCGAGCTCTACCGCCAGCGCGCGTCGCTGCGGTTGTATGTGTGGGGGACCAACCAGCGCGGGCGCTTGGGTGTGAGCGAGCAGGACGGTGGCAGGACCATTGGCACGCCGGTCTTGGCTCCGGCGTTTGCCAACCTGCTGCTTGTGGACGTGGCGGTTGGAGGGTTCTCGCTCCAGGTGCTCACGCGCCACGGCACCTTGTATTCCACCACGCCAGTGTGGCACGGCAACCAGGGCGGCACGCCCGGCCCGAGCCGCATGGACGATAACAGAATCGGCAGGGAGGCACGGATGCGCGAGCTTGGCCAGGCGGGAGCTCCCGTGCTGATGTTCAGCTACCCTCGGCACCACGCCCGGCCTCGGCTCTATCCACGGGGCCGTGTGGGAGGGGTCATGATTCCTGGGCGGCCGCACGCACAGCCAAACCATCCGGGTCCTCTTCTCGGGCCGCCGATCGGGCAGCCCAGAACCGAGCCGCCGCCACCAGGCCCGGACGGGGTGCAGGTGGGGCTGTACGTGACCCAAATGCGCATTCCTACAGACGCCCGGCTTGTGGCGGTGCTGTCGGGCCGCTTCCACTTTGTTGCGCTTGACGACGGAGGTGAGGTGTGGCTGTGGGATAGCCGGGTGCAGTACATGGGCGTGCGGCTCCGGCTTGCTCTTGAAGACGGCACGCTGCTTGTGGGCGGGGCTCGTGTGGTGACGCGCATTGTGGCTGGTTGGGGCTTCTCGACCTGCTTTGTTTCTGGCGTGGGCATTGTTGTGTGGGACCGGCGCGACCCGCTTCTCGTGCCGGAGATGGAAGACCCGGACACGGTGGATCCGGCCACACCGGTGCGGGCCCATTGCCACGTCATTCCTGGCACGGGTGCCGTGAAGGGGCCGGGCCGGGTGGTGGCCCACGTGGCGCTCGACGGAGCGGTTGTGTTTCTCACTGCCGATGGCCGCGTGCACCGGGCCGACACCAGTGTTGCCAGCCAAATCGACTCGAGCGAGCCGTTTGTGCTCCAGCTGTTTCTGGACGCGGCTGGGAGCGCCAAGTACGTGCGGTTGAGCGGCAGCTTCCGGCTGTTTGCCGCCATCACGGACGACGACCGGGTGATGTTGGCTACTGCCGGGCTGACGGAGTACCGCCACGCCCGGGACGCGCTGCAGGTGGAGATGGTGCCGGGATTGCAGAACCGTGGTGTGCTTCTGGTGGCGGTTGGCGACTACCACTTCACCGCCTTGTGCAAGGACGGACAGGTGCTTGCGTGGGGCCGCGAACTGCAGCAGTGCGGCAGTCTTGGGTTGTTGGAGGAGGAGCGAGCACGCGGTGTTCGCGATGGCAACGACCTTGTGGTGAGCTCGCCAACGGCCGTGGGTCTTGGTGGGAAACAGGCGGTGGCCATTGGCGCGGCCGGGTGGCAGTCCTGTGCGCTTGTGCTCGAGTAGCTGTTGTGCACGCGTGTGCGCGAGGAGCTTGGGGACTGTTCATTGCCTACAACTTGCCAAGCAAGTACTTGGCGTGGTGCTCAGCGTGGGCCTGGGCAAACAGGGAAATGAAAAAGTACGAGTGGTCGAACTTGTCCACAAGGTGCAACTCCACCTTGTCCTTGAAGGCGCTCAGCTCAGAGGCAGCCACAAACGCCTCGGGGCGCAACTGGTTGTCGCGGTAGTAGAACACGTCGCCCTTGCCCTGGTGGATAAGGATGTTGGGCGTGGGACCGGCGTACTTCTTCACCAACTCGCACGGGTCGTAGGCAAGCCAGGAGCTCTTGTCGCTGCCCAAGTAGCCGGTGAAGCACTTGTCGCCCCAGGGGCACTCCAGCGGGTTCAGAATGGGAGCAAACGCCAGCACCAGCTTGTACTTGCCGGGGTTGCGGAGGAACATCATCAAGGCACCGTAGCCGCCCATGGAGTGGCCGGTGATCAGCACCGTGTCCAAGTCGAGCCCAGAAAACTGCTTGGCCAACAACGCCGGCAACTCCTCCGTGATGTAGGTGTACATCTGGTAGTGCGGCTTGTACGCCTCGGTGGTGGCATCGACGTAGAACCCGGCGCCAGTGCCAAAGTCCCACAGCTCGTCCTCGCCGGCAATGTTGGCGCCGCGCGGAGACGTGTCCGGGTACACAATGGCAAAGCCGAGCCGGTCGGCGTGGGGCTGGAAAAACCCCTTCTCGGAGCAGTTGGCTGGCGAGCAGGTGAGACCCGAGAGATAGAACAAGACCGGGAGCTTGGCACCAGGCGTGTAGCCCTTGGGGAGGTAGACGTTGACGGCCATGGGCGTGGCCGTGGCGGCGGAGTCATGCGAGAGCTTGACGAGGGTGCCCTCGAAGTTGGCAATCTCAGCCTCAACCTTGAACGACATGGGATGAATGGAGAGTGGGGAGGGAGCTGGCGAGCGCTGGCTTTATACCAGGCCTGCTCGCATCAGCCTGCCGCATTGGGATAACCTATCCTTTAAATACAACCTGTATATACCGCTACAACTCGTCCTTGGCCGTCTTGCCTTCGGCAAGCTTCTGCTCGTCTGCCTCCATCTGGGCGCGGAGCTGCTTGGTCACACCGCCGCCGATCTTGGACTGCCAGCCCTTGAGC
The DNA here is from genome assembly GCA_030572215.1 of Limtongozyma cylindracea. Taxonomy (NCBI): domain Eukaryota; kingdom Fungi; phylum Ascomycota; class Pichiomycetes; order Serinales; family Debaryomycetaceae; genus Limtongozyma; species Limtongozyma cylindracea. The sequence continues at coordinate 31,078 of JAJLZO010000185.1, forward strand.
CGCTCAAAGCCGTTGGTGCCGTACTGGTAGTCCAGGAACGCCTCGTAGATCTTTTCGCGGCTGGTCTCCACAAACGGCCCGTGCTGCACGATCGGCTGGTCGTGGGCCTCGCCCGAGACAAGCACGAAGCGGGCGTCCTTGGTGCTGGACGGAGGCACAGTGCCGCGGATGGTGTCGCCGTCCTGCTTGAAGAAGGCGGCGCTGAACTCCGGGAGAAGCGTCAGGTTCACCTCCAACTCGCCCTCCATGAGATACAAGAAGGCGTTGAAGCCCTTGGGCACGGCCTGGACAAACTCGCCGCCAGGCAGCACGGTGAAGTCGTAGTACTCAACCTGGGTGTAGGCCAAGTCCTGGACCGACTTGACGCCGTACAGCTCGCCCGAAATCACCTTCACCGACACCTTGTCGTTGGGCTTGGCAATGGGGATCTCCTTGCTGCGCAAGTCACGGTAGCGGGGCTCGCACGCCTTGAGCAGCTTGGGAAGGTCGACCCACAACTGCATGCCGGTGACCAGCAGGCCGTCGGCGTTGGGCACCGGCATCTCGGCGTGCACCACACCGCGCCCGGCCGTCATGAACTGGAGGTCGCCGGGACGGATGACGCCCCAGGCCCCGGTGAAGTCGTTGTGGGCCATCTCGCCGTGCAACATGTAGGTGATGGTCTCCTGGCCACGGTGCGGGTGGTCGGGGAAGCCGGCCTCGGGCAGGACGTTGAAGTGGTCCAACATGAGGAAGGGGGTGAAGTTGCGCATGCCCATGGTGCCGATGGAGCGGCGGACACGGGCACCAACGCCCTCGCCCTGTTCGCGGGCGACAAAGTGCTTGAGAATGGAGCGTACAGAAGACATCTGGGAAGTTGACTGCTTGAGTGTGTGAGAAAAAGTGAGGAGTGAGGGTCTCATGGGAATGCAGGGGGCCTTTTATACCCGGGCGCGGCGTGCGGCTGACACAGCGGCGATTGTCAGCAACATTATGCGATGGTTGTGTAAGGGGCTCGGTGCAGGAGAACACGGAAGAATGACGCGGATATGAGCTAAACGTCGTGTCATGCAGCAACGTGCATGTGCAGCTGACAAACATGCATGCGCCGGATAAGCCACCTCCGCGGGTGCTTCACGTGGCCAACGGCACGTTGGCCATCGCCACGCTCCGCGTCATGTTGTTCACCTTGTAGATGCCCACCAACTGCTTCAGCAACTCGAACATGTTGTTGCGCAAGGAAATCACCACAAACTGCGCGTTCTTGGTCCGCTCCTTGATGTAGTTGGCCACAATCAGCACGTTGCGGAAGTCCAACGCCGCGTCGATCTCGTCCATGACGTACAACGGCGTGGGCTTGTACCGGTGCAACGCAAACACCAACGCCAACAGCAGAAGCGTCTTCTCGCCGCCGCTCAAGTTCAGAATGTTCCGCCAGCTCTTCTTGGGCGGCATCACGCTGAACAAGATGCCCTCCAGAAACGGGTCGAGCAGATCCACCAACTCCAACTCCGCATTGCCGCCCATGGTGATCATCTGGTACATCTCCTTGAGCAGCAGCAGAATCGCCCCGAACCCCGCCATGAACTCGTCCAACCGCCGCTTGCGCGTCTCGTCCAACTGCTCCTGCACCGCCAGCCGCGTCGCCACCGCCGCGTTCAACTCAGCCCGCCGCAACTCAAACTCCGCGCTCCGTGCCCCGTACTCCACCAACACCTCCACGTCCACCTTCACCTGCTGCATGTACTCCTCCAACTCCCCGATCTCGCGCTCGAGCTCCTCCTCCTGCACCCCCGCCAACTCCTCCGCCAGCCGCTCCCGAAGCACGTCGCCGCCAAGGTACTTCGCTTGCTCCTCCGCCGACATCCACCCCACCAACGCCCCCACATCTCGCGTCTGGAGCTGCCCGAGCCGCTGCTGCATCTGCTCCAACAGCCGCTTCAGCCGCCGCACAACCAACTCGTGCTTCTCCACCGCTTGCTCAAGCTCGATTGCCCCCAGCTGGAGATCCGTCACTGCCTGTCGCTTGAGCTCCACCTCCTCCTTGAGCTTGTCTGTTTCGTCCTGCCGCGCCTCCTTCTCCGCCGTTGCTTCCTGCAACTCTGCCTCCACCACAGCCAACTGGTCTCGCACCTGTGCTGCCACCTCCTCCACCTTGGCTGCCTCTGCCGCCACCTGTTCCAACTGCCGCTCCCCGCTCTCAGCGCTCTTTTCGTGCTTGTGCAACGCGTTCTCGAGCTTCCGTGCCGCCACGGCGTCCAGCTGCAGCTTCTCGCCCATCACCTCGATCTTCCCGCGGAGCAGCTCTACCGCCAGCGTCTGCAGCTGGAGAGCCATCCCTCCCGCCTCCATGATCTTGGTCTGCAACGCCAGAATCTGCTGCTCCAACTCCACCGTCTGTTTCCGAAGCTCCTCGCGCTGCCGCTCCAACCGACGCACCTCGGCCTCGGCCGCTGCAATCCCTGCCGCATCCTCCTCCAAGCGCTTTGCCGCCTGCTGGTACTCGGCCAACACCTTGTGCTGATCGCCCTGTTCCTGCTGCACCGCGGCCAACTCCAACTCCAACCGCGAGATGGCCATCTCCACCTCAGGCAACCGCGCCACAAACTTCTCCATCGCCAGCTTCATGCCTGCGTACTTTTCTTGCTGCTGCTGGTACTTGCCTTCGCGCTGTGCCAAGTCGGCCTCCTTGGCCTGCAACTCCTCCGCCAGCATTCCCGCATCGTCTCCAGCCCCCGCACCGCTCGCACCCGCACCACCCGAACGAGTGCGCATCCCTCCACGGCTCACATGCGTGCCGCCGCCGCTCATGGTGCCCAGCCGGTCCACCACCTTGCCGTCCTCGGTCACCACCCGCCAACGCTTCGCACCGTAGGCCACCTTGCGCGCCTGCTGCAAGTCAGATGCCACCAACGTGTCCTGCAACACGTGGTAGAAGGCAGTCTTGAACTTGGGGTCCTGTGGCACCACCAAGTCAAACAACCGCGGCACTCCCAGTGGCGTGTCCACGTGCTCGGCAAAGCGCTGGGGAATCTTGTCCAAGAGAATGAACCGCGCGTACCCCATGTGGTTCTGGCGGAGATACTCGATGCACTGCTGCCCCACCTCCACCGTCTCCACCACCAAGTCGTTGAGCTGGGGACACGCGGTGGTGACGGCCACGTCGTAGCGCTCGTCAATCACCCCCAAGTCGCCCAACCGGCCATGGAACCCGGAAATACGGCCCAGCTGCTGCAACCGCATGAGTCCCTGCAACACTTTGCTCTTGTTCTGGGTCTCCAGCTGCCGCTGCTTGTGCTCGTTGAGCTTGGACCGCTCCGTGGCAATGTACTGCTTCATCCGACCAAGCTTCTCCTCAAACGCCGCCAACTCGGGCCGCCCCAACTTGATCTGCTGCGCCACATGCCCCTGTTCCTGCTTGAGCTTGGCCACCTCCAGTGTCTTGGTGGCGTGTTGCTGCTTGAGATCGGCAATCTGCTGTTCACACTTGACCACTCCTTCCTGGTTGCTCGTGCGCTTCCCCTTCAACATGTCGGCCTTGCTCTGCGCAAGCTGGGCTTGGGACTTGTTGGCCTCGAGCTTGTCCTGCCACGGCTGAAGCTCCTGCTGCAACCGGTCCGCCTCTGACGCAAACGCCTCTGTTTTGCTTGAAAGCTGCTTGCGGATCTCGCTGAGACTGGCCTGCTCCACCACCAACTGCTCCCGGTGTGCAGCAAGCGTCTGCTCATCTTCCAGCATGTGCTTTCGAAGCTCGTCGAGCTTTTCCTGGGTGGCCGCCACCCCCTGCAACGCCTGCTTCACCTGCTGCTCCAGCTTTTTGCGCTTGGCAGCAAGATGGCGCGTGTTCTCGTCGCTCTGCACCTTCTCCTTCTCCAACTGCCGCTTGCGCTTGCTCAAGCCGCTGATGCCCTGCTGGTACTGCTGCTGCTGGTGTGCAATCTCGGCCAACTCCTGGCGCAACTGGGCAATTGCCTCTGTGTGCTGCTTCACCTCGGCCTGCTCTGCGTCTCGCTTGACGTACAACCCGGCAAGGATCTCCTCGTGCTCAGCAATGGCGTTGCGGTCCTGCACCAGCAGAAGCTGGAACCGGATGGCCGTGCGCTCTTGCAACTGGGCCTCTTTGAGCAAAAACTCAAGCGCCGTGTCCTTCTTGGACTCCAAGGTGGCGCGCTCCGACTCCACCACCTCAAACCGGTGCTCCTTCTCCTTGCACACCTCGTTGAGATCGTCCACCTGCTGCGCAGAGCTGTCAATCACCTGCTTGTACTTGGTGGTGCCAATAATGTCCTCCAAGTATTCAAGCAAGCCGTCGTCGCCCTCGCGCTCTGCCTTGGGCTTCATCTGGGCAATCAGCTCCACTTCGCCCTGGAGAATAAGGAACCGTTTGTGGTCCAAGTCCACGCCCTCGTTCCGGAGAAGCTGCTGCACCTCGCTGTAAGTGCTCAGTTTGCCGTCCAAGTAGTACTGTGAGCCACCCTCTCTGAACGCCTTGCGCGACACCACCAACTCCGAGTCGGGCACCACGTGCGACACGACGTTCAGGGCGTACGGGTTGGTTGGCTGCGGCTGCAGCTCGGCTCCTTGCAGCTCGGACACCAGCTCGGGGGGCGCCTCCTCGTCCACCACGCGGTGGAAATGAATGTCCACGCTGCAGAACGGGAGGTTGGTGTGCTGGTCCAGGCTGTGGATCAACTCCTTGAGCTTGCTCTGGCGCATCTTGGTAGCACGGAAGCCAAACACAAACAACATCAGGTCAATCACGTTGCTCTTGCCGCTGCCGTTCGGCCCCACCACCGCAGAGAACAGGGGGTGGAACGGACCAATCACCTGCTCGCCGGCGTACAGCTTGAAGTTTGTGAGCACGAGCTTGTGGATCACGAGCCGCGGTGTGGGAGCCCCGCCATTGAACAGCGGCTTGTCCTCGTCCATGTCCTCCAACGCTGCGGCCGGTGGCACGCTGCCGCCGCGCTGGGGCAGCTGTGCACGCTGGGCCGCCTTCTTCGCGGGAGAGAGCGGGATCTCCGTGAGCTGCAGCGCGTAATCAAGCGTGGGGTTGAACACGTCGGGCGAGACGTCGGGCGGGAGAGAAAAGCTGACCTCCTGTTTGACGGCAGGGCCGGCGTCCACGAACGGGTTGTCTTCAGCAAGCGGTTTGGGCAGGGACGTGTGCATCACCGGGAGCGGCTCTCCCGCAACGGAGACCCCGCTGTGGCCGGCGTCCGCGCCGCCAAAACTGCTGTCTGCAGCACTGCGTTCAGGAAGCTCCTCGTCAGAGTCGCTGAGCCGGCGCTTCGAGGACGGCATGAACTGCGACTTGGGGCAAGTCGCGCTCGCAGATCAGCCGCGATGAGGTAAACACACACGTGTGTTTCACGTGACGGCGCACGTGACCGTGCACGTGCCCACACACGTGCGTCGCACGTGGCCCGCGTCACGCGTCGGCTGTTTGCAACCGCTATCTCCGCCGTGCCGGGCACGGTTCTCGGGCCGCGCCGCCGCGTCCAGCTTGCCGGTGGGAGTGGCGGCCACAGGCCGCCGTGGTTGCCTTGCCTGCCGCTGCACGGCGGCTCGCCCGTGCACGCCGTGCCCAGTCCGCTTGCCGCGTTCCCGGCTCTAAGCCGCGCCCGTCGTGTTCCCAGGGGTTAAAAATAGCTTCGCATGGATCTGTTGCTATGGCGGTTGCTGGGCGCCGCCAGCACGCGGACGCGTGGGACTGCAAAACCGCACCCTTGCGCGTGGCGCCTGCAGCGGCTCGTCACGGCAACACGGTCTCCGCGACCACCAACGGCCCTGGCTGCCGCCTCCGGAGCTCTCGCCCGCCGCGGTGCCGTGCAGGCCGTGCGTCTTCGAGACAGAATCCTGCACGGCAGCCCCCACACCCCCTTGTGTCCCACGCACAGCCCCCAGCCGGCCGCCCTGTCCGCGCCTGCCGCTGCCGCCCGTAGCCACTGCGCCCTGTCTGTCCGCCCCGCCGTGCGTGTGCCCCGGCGGTGGTCCTTGGGCCGCTCGCTTGCAGCCGGGCCGTCGGGTTTTTGTACGGTTTGCCCGCACAGACACGCGCAGGTGCAGCTTCCTGCATGGGTGTTGATCGGGTCACTTGACACGCGTAGCCTCCATCCTCCATTCCAGCCTCTTCTTGTTTTCAAGGACACCGGCGCCCAGGCAAAAAACCCACGTGCTCCTCTGCTTCTTGGCGATCGCCACCGAGCTTGTCTTGTTCTTCCTGCCTGGCCCTGCAGACCGTTGTTGTTTTCTGCCCGCCACCCACGCGCCCAGTCTGTGCTCCACGTGCGCCAGCTCCCTTGCATTAGTGTTCCCTCTACTCCCCTGTCTGGACTAATACGCGATGGCTCCTTCTTCCAGTGCCGGGCCCCTGCAGTGGGCCGGCCAAGAGGACACACAAGACGACCCCGTGCCGTATCTGCCTGCCCCCGGCGGCCAAACACCAGGAACGCCCTTTGACGCTGTGTACGGTGCCAGCATGCTCCCGCGCCAGCTCATTGTCGGCTCGCCATACGTGACAGGCATGCCGCTGCCCCAGATGGTGTACCCCGTCTCGGGACCCCGGGCTTCGTACCCCTTTCTCCCCGGCACTGCCGCGGCTGGCTACTATGTTCTGCCCACCCCACACGCGTTTGCCGCATCCCGCAGCGGCAAGAGCTCGCGGCACCCGTCGGGTCTGAAGCTGCTGCTGCGACACCCTTCTGGCGACCCGCACCTGGTGGGCTCGAGTTTCTCGTCGATCAAGTCGCGAGGCAGCAAGCAGCCCACCGGCACCACCTCCACCGACATCAGTGCCGCCTCCAGCATCGAGTCGCTTCTCAAAGAGACCCACGCCGGCATGTTGACGGACACGATTGTGCCGCGCAGTGTGGTGATCACGCCGCTCGGACCAGACGTGCTGTTGCTGCTGGTGTTGGCCGAGTTGCGTGGGTTTGGCCCCTTTGAGAGCTGTTTGCTCGAGTCGTGCGTGGAGGAGTCGGTCGACGACACTCCGCCGAAAGAGTACACCACGGTCACGCTTCTGTTGTTGAATCTGTTTGCAGCCCGCGAGTTGTACCGCCACGTGAAGGCCCACCGCGGCGAGTTGAGCGCCAAATGGGGCGCCGACGAGGTGGGCGTGGTGGCGCCGGTGGACGCCGCTGCCCACCCCAGTCCCACAGGACTGATCACCTCTCTGTCCAGCACCGTAAACGGCACACGGCCGGGCCTGCTGCTCCGGACAAACATTGTCAGCAGCTTGGAGGTGTCGCCGGCCGTGCGCCACGCAGTGCTCCACGCCCATGCTCTGCGCTGTCTCGTGGTCATGCTCCCCAGCGGAACCTCGAGCGATGCCTTGCGCAAGGAGCTATCGTTGGTGGGAGCTATCGACCTGATCGAAGAGTCCAAGGAGGACACAGGCGAGGATGCCACGCCACAGACGCGGGTGCTGGTGCACTTTTTTTCTATCCAGCATGCCCTCGACGCCCGCGAGCGGTTGGCCAGCCACACCGAGTACCTGGACGTGCGCTTTGGCCGCGACAACAGCAGCCAGGAAGAACCCGGTGCCAGTGGTTTTTCCAGCCCAGAACAGTCGGTGGCCTCCATGGAGTACCAGCGGAACGGTGTGTTTAACGGCACGCCCATGGTGCCCGGCACGCCTGTGTTTGGCTCGCTCGTGCCCGGTGTATACGAGGGAGTGCCCGAGGGCTACGTGTACAGCACGCTCCAGAACAAGACCGCTGCAGCCGCAACGGTGGTGACAGCGGCGGGAGGTCAGGAGAACTTGGGCAACCGCACGATCTACCTTGGCAACTTGCACCAGGACACGCGGGTGGACGAGCTCTGCAACGTGGTGCGCGGTGGCTTGTTGCACCACATCAAGCACTTCCCGCTCAAGCACATGTGCTTTATCACGTTTGTGGATCCCATGGCGGCGGCGCAGTTCTTTGCCAGTGCCACCATGCACAACTTGGTGGTGCATGGCAAGCGAGTTAAGGTGGGGTGGGGCCGCCACCTGGGGCCGGTCCCCAACAGCGTGCAGTTGGCCGTGACTGCCGGTGCGCTGCGCAACGTGTACATTGGCTTGAGGACCCCTGCGGAGGGCGGAAAACTCCCTCTGGAGGAACAGGTGCGCGCAGACTTTGCGGTGTATGGCGACACGGAGCAGATCAACTACTTTGGCAACCACACGTGCATGTTTGTCAACTTTCTCAGCATCAGCTGTGCCATCCGTCTTGTGGACGACTACCAGCGGGTGTGTCTTGGCGAAAAGGCGGAGAAGGGCGACGAGGCAACCGCCATGCTCCAAAAGTACGCAGCGTATCGCGTGGCGTTCGGCAAGGACCGCTGCGGGAACCCGCCCAAGCCGCGCAAGCGCAAGACCAAGTCGACCGCTCTGGGCCGCGGTAGCGGAGACGACACAGCGTGGTCCGTGGCCAACTCGCTGATGGTGGACGACACGTTTGCGAGTTTGGGCATCACGCGCCGCGGCACCAACGGGCTCTTTTCTGGCGACATCAGGCAGTTGGAGCTCGGAGCAGCCGACATCAAGCAGTCGTCGCCGCTGCCGGTGCTCGAGTCCACGCCGGTGATTCCCGACCTGCCGGAATTCCAGTTTGACGGGTACGACAGCGGGAGCGAGTTTGGCCTGAACGACCTGGTGTCGATTGTCGTGGGTCCGGACCACGCCGACTTTGTGCAGCTGCTGCAGGCAGACACCTCTGCGAGCCGCGGCCCGCTGCTGCTGCCGGCGGCCCGCCACGCGCGCCGGCGCCACGTGCGGCCGGCCGAGGCGCTGTTTTTTCCGCCGTACCCGGCGTACCCGGGCCACCCGTTCCTGCCGCCAATGGTGCGGCCGGTGTTTGCGGGTGCCATGCTGGACCCCTCGGTCGGCACGGCACTGGCGATGCTGGGACTGCAGGTGATGGCGCAGTACTTGAGCCAGATCCAGCACGACCCGTTGTTGTACGCGGCTGCGGTGTTGGGCACGCCCAGCGTGCACCACCCGCCGCGAGAGCCCCGACCCAACTAGGAATGGACACGACCACGAATGCGTTATCGCCGCTGCAGCCCATCGGAGCTCATCGCGGCCGCAGCAGCCCTCTACACACCCGCGCTCCTCCTCATGCTCACGCCCACGCAGGAGCACTTCCTCAAGAAGCAGCTTGTGGAGCAGCAGTTGGCGCACGAGACGGCGGCGTTGCTGACCCCGGCAGGGCTTGCGCGGTTTGGGCCGCCGTTCCGGCAGGACGCACCGCAAGACCCGTTGGAGTTCCCGCTCCTCCGCTTCTTCTTCAGCCGCCACGTGGCCACCTTCCCGTTCATTGCCATCAAGCAGCTGCCGGAGCGGTTCTGGCAGGACAGCGTGCAGGCGTTCTACGAGGCGTTTGCAGCGAAGCGGATTCTGCGCAGCGAGGATCGGGGCGAGCTCAGCAAACGCCACCAGGCCAGCGCCAAGATGTTGCGCGGCGTGCAGTTGTTCGCCACGCTGGTGGTGGCCACGACGCTGGAGCAGGACTACTACAAGACGCTGTTGCCGAACTTGGAGGACGTGGCCAAAGTCACCAAGACGGCTGGCAGTGGGGAGCAGCTTCTGGTGGAGGAATTGATGCGGCCCGTGTACGTTCACGGAGTGCACATCAACGTGGTGGGTGTGAAACAGGTGGAGACCACGTCGGGCGGGTGGTTTGGCTTGCAGTCGAGCTACCACTACGAGTTTCTTGTTGCGGTGCAGCAGCAGGGGGGCTCGTTGCGCTATGTGTACCGGCGCTACCACGACTGGCAGGCGTTGGCAAAGCGGTTGGCCAAGCTCTTCCCGGGCAAGGAGTTGCCGCCGTTGCCCAGCAAACTGAAGGCCGAGGTGTCGGCCGAGTTTGAGGAGAAGAGTGCGGTGGTGCTTCACCGGGAGGACATGCGGCTTGCCCTCCGCGGCTATCTCCAGGAGTTGGCCAAGAACCCCGAGGTGGCTGCCAGCGAGACGTTCAAGCAGTTTCTCGGCGCAGGACTGGTGGACGAGGCGTCTCTCAGCGCGGAAGACCGCGGCGACATCGCCCGGCGCCAGGACATTGACAGGCGGCGGATGCAGAACCGGATCGACTTTCTCCACGCCACACAGACACAGGTGGTGCTGTTCAAAAACGACATGGTTGGGTTGAAGAAACAGATTCTCGAGCTGGAGTCGGGGTTGGAGGATGTGTTTGACGAGTTTGGCCGAGCCCGGAGCGTGCTGCAGTTGCACACCCCCACGCTCCGGCTGTTTGTGGCGTACATCAAGATGGAGATTGCCCTGACCATCTACGAGATGTTTCTCGGGCAGGACAACTCGCAGGCTATGTTCAAGCACCTTCGCGGTCTCCACCGCATGCTCCCGTACACGTTGATGGCGGGAGTGCTCCGTCTCACCAACCCGGTGCGCATGATGAAGGGCATGATTGACTTGTTCATGAGTCCCCGCGTGGTGCCCTTCAGCGGCGGCCGCTCGCTCATGCAGATGATGTTCGGCAACATCATCACCGACGACTTGAAGAAGCTGGAGGAGGAGGAGGTGCAGTTGGAGGTGAAGTTGCGGCAGCACTTGGGCCAGTCGGAGGAGAAGGCTCACCGCCGCTTGCTCAGTCCGCGCGGTCTGGGTTCGTCCACGCCGCAACCGCCGCACGGCGACGATGCCGGGGCGCTTGTGGCCAAGTTGCGGCTGTATGTGTGGGAGGAGGACGAGGCAGTGGTGGCGCTGCTCAAGCAGCGGTTGGTGGATTCGCACGAGGACTTGGTGCTCGGGGTGGTCGAGGCTACTGAGTTGACCAACCACGTGGCGGTGCCAGCGGCCGTGGTGCAGCAGTTGCGGCTCTCCCACGCAGCCTTTGAAAGGGTGTATCTGAAGAAGGAAGACACCACGGGGTCCGAGTTCGGAGAGCTTCTGCGGCAGCTGGAGCTCTACTCAGACGTGCAGCTGCTTCTCCGGCTCCTTATTCGCATCCGCGACAAGGAGCTTATGGCAGAGTTGTGGAACGAGCCGCAGCTTACCGGGTTGATCAAGGAGATCTTTGCGCTGTTGTACGGCCCCTTGATCGAGATCTTCCGCACAGCCAACATGGTGAAGGCGATGCGCGACACGCAGTACTTTCTCGACGACTTGTTTGCCACGGTGGAGGAGCTCCACACTCGCATGTACTTTGTTGCCCCGCACCAGATGGTCCAGGAGATTGTCCTGGTGATTGAGCGCCACGAGGATGCCTTCTTTTGCTTTACCAACGACTTGTACGAGGCGGACGGCGACTCCTTCTTCAAGCGCATGATTGGGTGGGTGCAGGTGTTTGCCCGCGCCTTGCGCTTCAAGTTTGTCCATCCCGAGCAATTGTTGCGGTTGCTGGAGCTTGTGGATGCCACCGCGGCCGCCGACCCAGGGTTGGATGCGGCAGGGTTGGCCAAGGAGTTGGATGGCGTGGTGCAGCAGACGCTTGCGCGGCGTATGGCATATCTGGAGTTGTTGAAGGAGGTGCTGCAGGGCAACAACGACGGCGGCATGGACGACCGCATGCAGGTGGCATGGGACCAGCTCAACGACATTCTGTTTGCGGGGATGACACCCGGCGAGTTTGGTGTTGATGAGAGCGACTGGGCCGAGATGCAGATGCACGTGAACCCGCTTGGCGCGGGTGCCAACGACCGCCAGACGCAGTTGTTGGCGAGCTTGGCGGAGACCGAGGTGGGCGTCAGTCCGGATCTGCTTGAGCGCTTGCGCGAGCCCTTTGCACGTGTGTTGCACCGGTACTTGGACGCGGTGGAGCAGGAGTAGGCGGGACAGAAGGATCTTCCAAGACCCTCCGGGCGTGGGGGTCCAATGTAAGGTGCACTACACCCAGTGGCTCTCTGTTGACTGGCGATTACAACTTGACCTTGCGCGAGGCAATGCGGTCCCACGCAGGCTTGTCCAAGGGGGCGTATTGCTCTGTCGACACGTCCCACCAGTACATGTTGTCTGCTGCCGGCGGGAGTGCCGGAGCAAGCTGTGCCTTGGCCACTTTGTGGTTGTGGATGGTGGGGATAGTGGCAAGAGCGAGAAACAGGGGGCGGGCGTAGGGAGCAAGCACGGTGGCCACGTGCCGCGAGAGCAACGGCACGAGGTGGCCGGGGTCCATGGGACTCTCAACCACCAACGCCCCGGCCTTGCCGTCGTAGTGGGGCACTGGCACGCCAACCACCACACAGCCATCAATGACCACGTCCGGCTGGTGAGCTAGCTGCATCACCATCTGCTCCACCTCGCTGGCACTCACGTTTTCCAGCTTCCAGCGGTAAGTGTCGCCAAGCCGGTCGCAAAAGTACACGCGGCCGTCGCCATCACGGCGCATCAGGTCGCCCAGCCGAAACCACACGTCACCTCGGGTGACCACGTCGTGGAGAAGCTTTTGGGCGCTGGCAGCAGGGTTGCCCACATACCCGGCAAACCGCGTGCGGTGGCGAGCAGGAAGCCGAGCCACAAGCTCTCCGGGCTCGTTCACGCCACACTCCTCGCACAAGCCAAGGCGGTTGCGCACCGGCTCGCCCGCCGCATCCAAGCGGATCACACGCTCGTTGTGGTCCACCACCCAGGTGATGGCGCTGCCGTAGTTGCGCACAGCCCCGGTCCCGGCCCCTCCCTCGTGCACGTTGCTCATAAAGACCGGGCTCTCGGTGGCGCCGTACGTTTCGGCTATGGTGGCAACGCCGAACCGTTCTCGGAAGTCGTCCCACCGGTCGCCAGCAAAGCCGTTGCCGTACACCGTGTGCACCTCGTGGCGAAGCTGGTCGGGGTGGAAGGGCGCAGCAAGCAACATGCGACACACCTCGCCCACGTACTGGGCGTGCAGCGCGCCAGCAAGCCGGGCCTCGGTCCAAAACGTGGTGGCGCTGAAGCGGTGGCCCAAGGCTAGCGTCCGACCACTGCTCAACGCCGGAAGCACAGCAAGAAGTGCCGCCATCAGGTGGTACCACGGCATGCACGTGTACACGGTTGCCGGTCCGGGATTGAGTCCGCACATGGGTCCGCCGCCAAACGCGGCCTGTGCGACACGTTCGTGTGAAAGAATGGCCGCTTTGGGGAGGCCGGTGGTGCCCAGGGTGAAGATGAGAAGAGCCGGGTCGGTGGGGGGTGCCTTGGGGAGCGGCGTGTGGAGTTCCTTGGAAAGGTGGGACGTGATCAAGCGCATGAGGTTGCCCTCGGGCACCTGCACCACAGGGACCCCTGCCACAGTGGCGGTTGACGGCGGCAGCACGTGGGCATCGGGGTCGAGATAGACCCGCACACAGCCGGCAGTGGCCACGGCGTGCTCCCACTGGGCATTGCTGAGGGTTGGGTTGAGCAACGCAGGCACGGCACCCACACACCACAAGGCCAACCAGATGAACAAGGCCATGGGTTTGTTGGTGTAGCAGACGCCAACCGTGTCGCCGGGTCGCACGCCGTGGCGGTGGTGCAACACATAGGCCAAGCGCCGCACAATGCGTCCAAGCTGCTTGTACAGAAAGCGCTCGACGTCGAAGCGGTTCTCGTACCCGGGGAACTCCACGTCCTGTACCTCAATCACCTGGCGCGGCACGTGGGACAAGGGCCGGAGGTACACAAGAGCCGTGGCCTGCAGCCGCGTGTCGCACATGTGCTGGATGGCGGGCCACAAACGGTAGTCGCGGCGAAGCGCCATGCCGGCAAGCGGGCGCAAGGAGCGGGCCATCAGCCACACCAACGCCAGGTCGTCGGTGATGCGGAAACGGGCGTCGAGATACAGGGCAAAGAGCGCCACCGCACAGAGTTCCAACGCCATGGCTGAGTAGGTGGTGTGAGTCGCGTTTACGTGCATTATACCCCGCATATTTCCCTTTTGCATGTGATTGTGCTCATCGCATCTTGCCCAGCAGCACCTTGCGCACTCCGCCGTTCAGCACGACACGCTCGCCGGCAAGGTGCTGGCGGGAGCGCAGGCGGCGGGCGCCGGGAGGCAGCGAGATGGTGGTGGTGACGGTGGTGGTGGTGCGGGTGCGGGTGAGCACGGCATCGCCGCGCTTCACCGTCACCGGTGCGTTCTCGTCGCCGTACTCCTCGTGGTCGCTGTTGTTGGTGTGGCCGTTGTTGGTGTTGCCGTAGATGCCCTTGCGCGGCTGGCCCGGGCTGGTGCTGGGCACGGCGGCCCGCGCATACTTCATGGGGCCCGACACGCGGCGGCGCTGCGGCGTGATGACAAGCGAGTCCTCGTCCATGGCGGCCGACAGGTCCGCCTGGAGCTTCTTGTGGCGCTGCTTGAACTCCTCGTACAGCACCAAGGGGAACAAACCGCCGATGAAGGCGTCGGGCACGTTGTCCAACACCATGGTGTGGCGCCAGGCCCGGAACTCGTGCTGGTTGACGTACAACCAGTGCTGCTGCGGTCCCACCACCATGCCAGGGCGGATGAAGCGCATGTAGGCAATGCACTCGTTGGCCGTGAAGCCGTGGGTGTAGATCAAGTGGGCCCCGATGAGGCAGCCAGTGCGGCCCAACCCGGCCTTGCAGTGGACCGCCACCTTGCCGCCGTTGTTGATGACGCACTCGGCTGCTCCGATGAACTGGCGCACGTACTCCATGTCCGGACAGGTGCCGTCGTCAAAGATCATGTCGATGTGCTGGATGCCGCGCTTGGTGAACTCGTTGGCGTCGTACAAGTGCAGGTTCAACCGCACCACCAACTGCACGTTCAGGCGGAGAAAGTAGTCGAGCACGCTGCGGAAGGTGGGCGAGAGCGTCAGCCCGGGCCGCAGCTGCTGCGGCAGGGCAAAGGCAATGAAGTCCTTGCTCACGTTGTTGAAGTCGCCCATGTCCACGCGCTCGTACCGCTCGTACTCGTCCAAGTCAAACCCGGTGAGGTCGATCATGCCCCGCTCCTTGGCCTTCCACACGCCGTACACCATGTCCTGAATGGTGAGTTCAAAGTCGGCGTGCAGGTAGCCTGCGTCGCGGAAGGGCATGAACGGGGTCTTGCACTGGGCAATCGGTGCCAACACCTGGTGCGGTGCCCACAGCTGCACCAACACCATGTAGCAGCAGAGAAGACACGCAGTGTTGGAGCGCTGGCGCACGTCGCGCAGCGAGTACAACACCACGGCGCGGCCCTGGTTCTGCTCGTCGTTGAGCACGTGGTGGAGGAGCACAGCAAACCGGTACAACAGCCCGATGTGGAGCGGGCCAAAGTCCTCGTGGAAGGGGTTGTACATCAACTCCTCGTCCACCGTGAAGTACACCACCTCGGCCGTGTCGGCCGGGGGCAGGTCGTAGGCACCGAGGTAGATGCGGTTGCGGAGAAACTCGATTGCGTCGAGCTGGAGCTTGCGGGGCATGGCTCGCGGGAAACAGCAAGGATGAGGAACCGGGCGGGTGGGCTGCGGTTCTGTTTTTGTACTAGGCGGTTTTTGGCGCTTGCGGCTGCGACGCTGTTTATCTTTTGCCCACTCGGGGAAACGCATCTCCAGACGCATGTTTATGCACCGAACAACGCAGGGCGCTGTAGGGTCTGGCCCGGTCACACGACCCGGGTGTTCTGAGCGTGGTGCCAGCTCCAAGACCTGCTGCTGCCAGCTCCGTACAGCTCCTACTTCTCCTGCTACTGTTCGTACGCAGCAAGCCCCTGGTCGTACCCCTGGTCCCACTCCCACACATACAGGCTGTCTCCACGGTCGCGGATGTGCTGTCCACGGCGCGCCTTCTTCCACGCCACCCGCCGGCCCAACTGCAGCCCGTGCACCTGGGCAAACGCGTGTGCGTCGAGCCAGCCGCACGTGAAGCCGTCCTCAAACCGCTGGTGTTCGTAGTGGCCGTTGGGGTCCTGGCTGCTCCAGTAGTTGCTGTGGTCCCGTGCCCGTGCCTCGCGCGCCGGTGCCAACTGGTCCTCGCCCTTCACCTGCACCTGCACCGGCGGCGCAATCCCGCCGCGCTCCACCATCGGCCGGTACCCCCACTCGCCGCCGTCGCCGTGCTGGAACTTGTACAGCCAAAAGTACGACCCGGCGCTGCGCTCGCGGAGAAGCTGCAGCTGCCGCTCTCCAAACCGCCGCACAAGCTCCTCCCGGTCCCCGCTGGTCTTGTCCCACAGCTGGCCGTCCAACACGCACAGGTACTCGCCCACCACAAAGTCGGCTGCCGGCTCCACCCCGCTGAGCAAGTTGCCCTCCAAACAGTCGATTGCCTCGGGCACCAGCCGCCCCTTGTCCTCGTCGCTGAAGCAGCGGTACACGTGGTCGTCGATCATCACGCCGATGCTGGTGGTGTTGGTTTCCAAGCCGCTGACCCACTCGGCCCACTGCTGCGGCCACCAGCCGTCCGACACCACCACCGGCACCTCGGCCCACTGCTTGCGGATCGCGTGCAAGGCGGCTGTGTAGTAGCGCATCTGGTACTTGCCGTCGTTGCTGAACTCGGCCTCGTTCACCACCTGGATCCCACACACATTGTCGTACTGCTTCACCTGCAGCGCCAACCACTCCAACGCGTCGGCTGTCTGGACCATGGCCTCGGCGTCGTTCCAGAACCCGGCTCTGCTGAGCTTCATCCCGCTGTGGTCCCCGGTGTTGGCGCCCTCGGGCACGGCGTGGAGATCCACCAACACCGCCACGTCAAACCGCGCCGCCGTCTCGATCACACGCACCACGTGGCTCCACGCGTTGGGGTAGCAGTCGGCCACCTTGCCAAAGGGCGTGCCGCGGGCAAACCGCCCGCCGTCCAAGTGCCAGTACCCCACCGGAAGCCGCACGGCATTGGCGTGCTCGCGGATCCACTGCCAGTCACCGTCGTCCATGTACAGCGTGTAGTGGTCCTCCAACCACTTGGCCGTGTCGCCAGCCCCGTGCTGCTTGCGGTATGCCGTCACCTCCTCCAACTCGGCGTGCTGGTCTGCCGGGAACATGTCTGGATACATGTACTTTTCCAACACGAACAACAGCCCGAGGTTGGGGCCGCGGTTGGTGCGGTTCTGAAACACCACGCGCGCCGAGACATGGTCCACGTCCGGAGGAGCGTTGGGCGGCGGACCCTGGGTCTTGAGCTTCAACCGCGCAAGCATTGGGAAGAAACAAGGGGCACGTGGCGCAGCGGTTGCTACGAACCCGAGCAATCAATGGAACACGCCGAGAGCAACTGGCGCAGCTCTCCACGATCAACGTATATTTACTTGCTGGACAAGTACACCACACCGGGCAACTCCTTGCCCTCCAACAACTCCAAGGAGGCACCGCCGCCGGTGGACACGTGCGACAACTTGTCGGCCGCACCGAACTTCTTGGCCACCGTGGCGGTGTCGCCGCCGCCGATGATGACGGTGTTGCCGGCCTCGGCCGAGGCCACGCAGGCCTCCAACATGGACTTGGTGCCGGCGGCAAACTTGTCAAACTCAAACACACCGGGCGGGCCGTTCCACACAATGGTCTTGGCCTCGGCAATGGTCTCGGCAAACAAGGCGCGCAGCTTCGGGCCGGCGTCCAAGCCCATCCAGGCGTCGGGAATGCCCTCGGCGTCGGTGGCGGTGGCGGTCTCGGCGTCCTTGTCGAACTTGTCGGCGGTGACAAAGTCCACGGGGAGGACGATCTTCACGCCGTTCTTCTTGGCCTTGGCCATCAAGTTCTCGACGTTGGCAGCACCGGCCTCGTCGAACAAGGAGGTGCCGATGGCCATGTTGTCCAAGACCTTCTTGAAGGTAAAGGCCATGCCGCCGCCCACGATGAGCGAGTCCACCTTGTCGAGCAAGTTGTCAATGAGCTGGATCTTGTCCAGCACCTTGGCACCGCCCAAGATGGCAAGGAAGGGGCGCGTGGGGTTCTCGAGCGCCTTGGCAAAGTAGGTGAGCTCCTTGGCCATGAGGAAGCCGGCCGCACGCTGGGGAAGGTCAAAGCCCACCATCAGCGAGTGCGCACGGTGGGCCGTGCCAAAGGCGTCGTTCACGTACACATCGGCAAGCGCAGTCAAGCCGGCGCGGAACTTGGTCACCGCCTCGGGGTCGGCCTTGACCTTCTTGCCGTCCACCTTGCGCGAGCCCTCCTCCTCGATGTGGAAGCGGAGGTTCTCCAAGAGAATCACAGAGCCGGCAGGCGCCTCGTTCACGGTCTTCTCCGCCTCGGGACCCACGCTCTCGGCCGAGAAGAGCACCTTCTGGCCCAACAAGGAGCTCAACTCCTCCGCCACGGGGCGGAGCGACAACTTGGCCACGGGCTCGCCGTTGGGGCGGCCGAGGTGCAGCGCAAGGATCACCGCCTTGGGGCCCTGCTCCAACACGTACTTGATGGTGGGGAGCGCCGCCACAATGCGCTGGTTGTTGGTGATGGTGGTGCCGTCGAGGGGCACGTTGAAGTCAACGCGGATGAAGACGCGCTTGTTCTTCAAGTCCAAGTCCAGAACAGAAAGCTTGTTGGAGAGCAGCATGGTGTGTATGCGGTGCAATTGGCGGAGGGCAGCCCGCATCGGGGGACAGCCGTTCTTATATAGTGCGCCGGGGTAAGGGATGAGTCGGGCGTCTGCAGCCCATCCACCACGTGATGGTGGGTGGGATGATAGCCGGGACCCGCGGCACGTCTCACCACCCCAGGGGTGGCCACGGTGCCATTGCCGGTCGCCGCAGTGCCGGGGCCGCCGTGGTGCTGGCCGCCGTGCCGCCACTGCGCCGCCCGCCCGTGCTCCCCGGTGTCCCGGCTTTGGCCGATCAGGTGTCTTGCGCAGCGCGTGCATAACCGTCACGGCAGCCTCCGGCCTGGTGCAGTGCTTTCAATTTTTCACCGCCCATTCCGTCAGCTGTTTCTCCCAGGATGTTCAAGAACAGCGTGTTTTCGGCTGCCCGCGCGGTGGCGCGCGTGCCGGCTGTGTCCAAGGTGCCGTTGCTTGTGCGGAACGCGGCGGCGTTCAGCCGTGCCAAGCCCCACGTGAACGTGGGCACCATTGGCCACGTCGACCACGGCAAGACCACCCTCACGGCGGCCATCACCAAGGTGTTGGCCGACAAGGGCGGTGCGGCCTTCTTGGACTACAACGCCATCGACAAGGCGCCGGAGGAGCGGGCGCGTGGCATCACCATTCTGTCGGCGCACGTGGAGTACGAGACGGACAAGCGCCACTACGCGCACGTGGACTGCCCCGGCCACGCCGACTACATCAAGAACATGATCACGGGTGCCGCCCAGATGGACGGTGCGATCATCGTGGTGGCGGCGGCAGACGGCCAGATGCCCCAGACCCGGGAGCACTTGTTGCTTGCGCGCCAGGTGGGCATCCAGCACTTGGTGGTGTTTGTCAACAAGGTGGACGCCATGGACGACCCGGAGATGTTGGAGCTTGTGGAGATGGAGATGCGCGACTTGCTTCTGCACTACGGCTTTGACGGCGACAACACCCCGGTGATCATGGGCTCTGCTCTCTGCGCGTTGAACGGCACCCGTCCGGAGATTGGCGAGGAGGCGATTGGCAAGTTGATGGACGCCATCGACGAGACCATCCCCACGCCCCAGCGTGACTTGGAGCAGCCCTTCCTCATGCCGGTTGAGGATGTGTTTTCCATTGCTGGCCGCGGCACCGTGGTGACGGGCCGCGTGGAGCGCGGTGCCTTGAAGAAGGGCGAGGAGATTGAGATTGTGGGCGGCTCGCTTGCCAAGCCCATCACCACCACCGTGACCGGTGTGGAGATGTTCCACAAGGAGTTGGACCTGGCCATGGCTGGTGACAACGCCGGCATCTTGTTGAGAGGTGTGCGCCGCGACCAGATGAAGCGCGGCATGGTGTTGTCCAAGCCCGGCACTCTCAAGGCCCACACCAAGTTCCTCTGCTCTCTCTACGTCTTGAGCAAGGAGGAGGGTGGCCGCCACTCTCCCTTTGCCGAGAACTACCGCCCGCAGATGTACATCCGCACTGCTGACGTGACGGTGATCTTGCGTTTCCCCGAGGGCACCGACCACTCGGCCCAGGTGTCTCCTGGTGACAACATCGAGATGGAGGGCGAGTTGGTGCACGCCACCCCCATGGAGGTGGGCTCCCGGTTCAACATCCGCGAGGGTGGCAAGACCGTGGGCACCGGCTTGGTGACTCGCATCATCGAGTAGGAGCTGTATATAGTTGACTGACTCCCCAAACCTGCTGTCGCGTTGCGTGCGGTGCCGGTGCTGCGGCCACGCGCCACCCCGAAATGACCCCTGACTCGGCCCCCGCCCAGACACCGCTCCGCGAGGTGACTCACGCGAAAAACCCTTGCATCTGTCAAACCATCTTTTCCTCCATGGCTTCCAGACCCGAGCCCCACTACTTTGGCGCCGGCCCGGCCCTCCTCCCCACGCACGTGCTTGAGCAGGCGGCTGCCGAGCTTGTCAACTACCAGGGCAGCGGCCTTGGTGTTGGCGAAATCTCCCACCGCCTGGCGCCCGCCGCAGCCGTCATCAACGACACCAAGGCGCACTTCAAGGAGCTTCTCCAGGTGCCCGAGCTGCACGAGGTGATCTTCTTGCAGGGCGGCGGCACCACGGGGTTCCTGGTGCTGGCCACCAACTTGGTGGCAGCCCACCTCAAGCGCTTCGGCACGCCCGGCCGCGCGGCCTACGTTGTCACCGGTCTGTGGTCGCTCAAGGCGTACCAGGAGGCCAAGCGCTTGGGCATTGACGCCGTGATTGTGGCCGACCTGCGCAAGTGCTCTGCGGACGGCAAGTTTGGCGACATCCCGCCGGTGGAGCAGTGGGCGCCGTTGACGGGCGGTGCCCAGGAGTGGGCCTATCTCTACTACTGCGACAACGAGACGGTGAACGGCGTGGAGTTTGGGGAGTTCCCGTTCGACTACGTGCCTGCCGGTGTGGAGTTGGTGGCCGACACCTCGCTGAACTTCTTGTCGCGCCCGTTCGACGTGGCGCGCCACGGCTTGATGCTTGCCGGAGCCCAGAAGAACGTGGGGCTTGCCGGCTTGCTGGTGTACATTGTGGCCATGCGCTTGTTGGAGCACGCCAGCGACGACGAGTTGAAGGCGGCCGGTGTTCCGCTCACCCCCATTGCCTTCCACTTCCCCACCGTGGCGGCCAACAACTCGGCCTACAACACCATCCCCATCTTCACGCTCCGCATCATCGACCTTGTGTTGGAGGATCTTCTCCGCCGTGGCGGCTTGGCGGTCCAGCTGGAGATCAACACCCGCAAGGCTGCCAAGTTGTACGCCGCGTTGGTGGCGTACCCGCACGTGTACCTGCTCCCGGCCGCCGAGGCGGTGCGTTCGCGCATGAACGTGGTGTTCCGTGTGCTTGGCGACGGGGCGGAGGAGCGTTTCCTCGGCGAGGCTGCTGCTGCCGGTCTCCAGGGCTTGAAGGGCCACCGCTCTGTGGGCGGCATGCGCGCCTCCTTGTACAACGCCGTTCTGGAGTCGTCCGTGGATCTCTTGGTGGAGTTTGTCCACCGCTTTGCCAAGTCTGCGTAGAAGCTGTGGATGCGTAATCAATGCGTGATGGATGCGTAATCATGCAGGGCCGGAGCCGCGCCGCCACCACAACTGTTTCTTCTCCCATGGACAAGCAGACACGGCGCCCGCGAGCCTTGCCGGTGCTACTTCTTGCGGCGGCGTGCTACGCCGCTGTTCTCTACATTCTGCGCCCGGTGCACGTGCTCTCCGCTGGCGACGTCACCAACCCGTTCCCGCACCGCCTGGCGGAGTGGAACCCCGACCCACGACACGCGCAGCGCGGCGGCGAGGGTGCGGTGGCCTGTGACGTGCCGCAGTGTTCGCAGGTGGGTGTGGATGTGCTTGGCCGCGGCGGACTGGCTGCAGACGCGGCGGTGGCCGTGGCGTTCTGCATCGGCGTGGTCAACCTGTTTCTGTCGGGCATTGGCGGCGGCTCCATCGCCGTGCTGAAGCAGGCACACGAGCACCACGGCTTGTCGGTGGATGCTCGGGAAATGGCCCCGGCGGCAGCCTCCCGCGACATGTTCAACCACCGCGAGCAGTTGGCCCAGCGCGGCGGGTTGGCGGCCGGCATTCCCGGCGAGGTTGCAGGGTTGTACGAGTTGTACAGTCGCCATGGCTCCGGCACACTCTCGTGGCGGGACGTGGTGCAGCCGCTGATTGACATTGCGCGGGACGGCTGGAACGCGAGTCTCGTGCTTGCCGCCATGGCGTGGGTCGAACAGGACTATCTCTGGGCCCACCAGTCGGACTGGGAGTTTCTCTTTGTCAACACCGCCAAGGGCGGCGTGCGGCTTGTGCAGGAGGGCGACCGGGTGACACGACCCAACCTTGCCAACACACTCGAGTTGATTGCTGCGAATGGCAGCGCCGCCGTGTTCTACGACCCTGACGGCCCGATTGCACCGCATGTGGTGCGGGCGGTGCGGGACCTCGGCGGCATCATGACCACCGAGGACCTTGCCCACTACGCGCCGCGGGTGGAGACGGCGTTGAGCACAAGCTACCTCAACCACCTGGTGTATGTGTCGCACGGCGTCCTGAGCGGGCTTCCGCTTGTGGCGGCGCTCAACGTCTTGGACGGCTACGGCGCTGCTCCCGGCGAAGACTTTGATGCGGTGCACACGCACCGGCTTGTGGAGGCGTTCAAACACATGGCGGCGGTGCGGCTGAACTTGGGCGACGTTGTGGACGGAGACCGCCAGGGCCAGCGCGACGCCCAGGAGCGACTTGCGCCGTTCACCACGCCCAAGTGGGCACGCGAAGTGCGGGCCAACATCAGCGACGACCACACGCGGCCGTGGCAGGACTACAACCCTGCGTTCCAGCCGCCCGAGGCACACGGCACGGCCCTGTTCCTGGTGGTGGACAGCGACGGCAACGCGGTGGCGTACACCACGACAGTGAACCTCGTGTTTGGCGGCTTGGTGCACGACAAGGTCACGGGCGTGGTGGTGAACGACGAGATGGACGACTTTTCAATCCCCACGGCCCGCAACGCGTTTGGCTTGGAACCAGCGGTGCACAACTACATTGCGCCGTACAAGCGGCCGTTGCTGCTGATGCTGCCGGCGATTGTGCTCGAGCCGGAGCTGGGCCTTCCGCGGTTGGTGATCGGGTCTGCCGGGGGGAGCCGCATCACCACGGCGGTGCTCCAGGCGATTGTGCGGGTGGTGAGCCACAACGAGTCGTTGCTCGACACGATTGCGCACCCGCGGATCCACCACCAATTGTTGCCGGACGAGGTGCGCCTTGAGTCGCCGCCCCCGCACGGTCTTGTGCACGCGTTGGAGGCTCGCGGACACACGGTGGTGGTGGGGGACCCCATGACCGCGATGAACGCCGTTGGCCGTGAAAACGGCTTGTGGGTGGGGGTGAGCGACTGGTGGCGCAAGCGCGGGGGTGCAGCGGCGTACTAGAATATTTACAGCCTATCTCCGGAGGAAGGCCTGGTAGGCCAGCTTGTCGATAGAGACGCGGCCCGAGCCCTTCATGGCCTTCTTGCCCTCCTTCTGCTTGCTCAACAACTTTTTGCGCCGCGAAATGTCGGCGGCGTGCAACTTTTGCAACACGTCCTTGCGGCGGGCGCGGACCGACTCGCGGGCAACAATGCGGCCACCGGCACGGGCCTGGATGGCCACCTCGAACAACTGGTTCGCGACATGCTCGCGGAAGCGCGTGACCCAGTCGCGGCCACGCAGCTGGGCTTCAGAGCGGTGCATCACCTCCAGAAGCGCATCCACCGGCACGCCGTTGATGAGAAGCTCCATCTTGACAATGTCCAGCTGCTCATAGCCACCGTCCTCGTAGTCAAGACTGGCGTAGCCCTGGGTCAGACCCTTGAGGCGTCCAACAAAGTTGTCGGCAAGCGTGGCGAGCGGGATGCGGTAGCGGAGCATCACCTGGCCCTTGGTGAGATATTGGAGGTCCTGCTGCCGGCCCCTGCTGTCGTCACACACCTTCATCACCTTGCCGAGATAGTCGTCGGGCGTGGTGATGATGGCGTCCACCATTGGCTCAAGCAAGGCGGCCACCTTGCTCAGCCCACCGGTGCCGTGCTCGGGAAAGTCGTCTGGGTTGCGCACCTCCTGAACCAGGCCGTCGCGCATCTGCAAGCGGTAGGGCACGGTGGGGTTGGTGATGATCATGGCAGCGCCGTACTCCTTCTCCAACCGTTCTTTGAACACGCTGGCGTGGAGCAGGCCGAGAAAGCCAAGGCGCCAGCCCTGGCCAAGAGCGTTCAGCAGTTCTCGCTGGAGCGTCACCAGGCGGTCGTTCAACACCAAGTGCTGCATGTGGTCGTCCATCTCGGTAAACTCCATGCCGTCTGCCGGGAAGGCGCCCACAAACACCATGGGTTTGGGTTCCTCGAACCCCGGGAGCGGTTCCACACTCACCCCAGCTTCCAGAATCGTGTCGCCCACCAAGGCCTCCCGTGCGTTCTTGAGCCCGGGGATGATGTACCCCACCTGTCCCGCCAGAAGCTGGCCGGTCAGCAACGGGTTAGGGTACATGATGCCCACGTCCTTGGCCTCGAGCTTGTGGCCTGCGTGCACCAGGGAGAGCTTCATGCCTTTGCGCACTGTTCCCTGCGACACATACACAAGCATCACCACTCCAAGGAAGGTGTCGTACCACGAGTCCACAAGAAGCGCCTTGAGAGGAGCCGCGGGGTCGCCGGAGGGAGGGGGGATGCGCTCCACCACTGCGGGCAAGATGTCCTCCACGTGAAGACCCGTCTTGGCACTCACGGGGATGCAGTCGTCAGGGTCCAACTCAAACGTCTGTTCCACCTGCTCCCGTGCCGACTCGATGTCTGCAGCAGGCAAGTCGATCTTGTTGATCACCGGCACCATCTTCAAGTCCATGGAGTAGGCAAGGAAGAAGTTGGCCACCGTCTGCGCCTGCACCCCTTGCAGCGCATCCACAATGAGAAGCGCACCCTGGCAACTGGCGTACAGCCGCAGCACCTCGGCGCGGAAGTCCACGTGGCCCGGTGTGTCCACCAAGTGGAGAAGGTAGTCCGCGCCGTTGTGGTTGTACAAGATGGAGCACGTCTGGGCCTTGACGGTGATGCCGCGCTCCCGTTCCACGTCGAGCTTGTCAAGCACCTGCTTGGCGCCGGGGGGAATGACACCCGTGAGCTCTAGCAAGCGGTCCAGGAGCGTCAGCTTGCCGTGGTCCACATGGGCCACAATCAGAAAGTTGCGGTAGCGCTCGATGGGAATGCGGGCAATGCGTTCCTGGAGCACCGCCGGGTCCGGCTTGACGTAGCGGATGCGCGGCACCGGTGCCGTGGGCGTGGCGCTCTTGCGCCGTAGCCCGGGGGCGGTGTGCCGGCCAAACAAGCGCACAAGCATGGTTTTTCACTCCATCGCATCGGGCTTTTGACATGGCGCCTCAGAACCGCGGCGCGCTGTCCGAACCGCTGGCGCAGCAGCTTGCCGACCGGCTGCGGCTGGAGCTCGACGAGGTGGAGTTGGCGCGGCTCGAGGAACACGAGTTTGCGCACGGGCCCTTGGCGCTTCTCCAGCAGGCCGTGGTGGACCACGAGCCGGTGGTGATTCTGTGCCGCAACAACCACAAGATGATTGCGCGGGTCAAGGCGTTTGACCGCCACTGCAACTTGGTGTTGGAGAACGTGCGCGAGGTGTGGACCGAGCGTGGCCGCGGCGGTGTGGCCGCCAACAAGGAGCGCTTTGTTTCCAAGATGTTTCTCCGGGGCGACAGCGTGATCGTGGTGGTGCGGAGCGAGGAGTCGTAGGCGTAATGTAGCACATCCCAATGGCCTCCGGCCCGCACAGGCACAGCCTCCGGCCTACAGACCGTGACTCACGCGGGTGCTGGCTCTGGCCGCCCCCCGTGACTCACTCTGCCTTTGCCACTGCCTCCACCACCAACGCCTTCTCTCGGCGCCTTTTTTTCTCACGCCTGGGCACAGTGACCGGCCACCTTCTCTCTCCTGCCTGGCGACGCTTGGCTCACTCCTCCCGTTCCCTGCACATGCTGTTCCACATCACCACCGTCACCCACCCTGTCCGCGACATTCCGCAGCCGCTCGTGGCCGTGGTGCTGGAGCGGGACTCGCAGTTTGTCGGCAAGATGCCTGAAGGCACCCAGCGGCTGGCGTTGGGAGCCGGTGTGCGTTTCTCCAAGCTCCGCAACGTCTTCTTGACGGGTGTCTTGGACTGGTCCCTGCTTGGCGGCTTGCCGGGGTCCATCTTGTATCTCGGCAGCATCGACAAGGCCGGGATCAACGTGTGGTACGGTCTGCGGGTGGTGGCGTACATTGTGGCTCTGTGGCGGCGGTTTGTGTACCGCTTTGGCATCGAGGTGGGGGCCCGCGTGTTGGCTGATGGCGAGGTGCACCGCGGCGACTACTTTGCCATGCGGCTGGTGGCGTTGGTGCCGCCCACTGCCCCCGTGCCCGAGATGGACGCCGGTGTGTTTGCCAAGCTCTCGGCCGTGGTGGCCCACATGTTTCCCCGCAACGGCAACTCGGTGTTGCAGAACCAGCTGGATCCGCTGGGCAAGGCGGTCTACGAGCAGGTGGTGTTGCCGCCTGTGTCCAACACCACTGCCAGCACGCTGTACGTGCTCGAGTTCGACAAGGCTCCGGGCAAGTTTCTGGTGGATGCTGCCAAGGCGTTGGGCGTGCCCATGGGCCCGTTGTTTGGCCGGTTGAAAAACGGTGGAGAGGTGGAGGTGGACGGCGTGGTGATCACCAGCAACCAGGTGGTGGGGCCGCCGCGTGCGTTCCCGCTGGTGTGTGTGATCGACATCCCCTCACCTGCCTACCTCCAGCCCGCCATGGCCAGCCCAAAATGGTTCGAGCCGATCGACTCCAGCCGCACCACCAAGCCCCAGTTGGTGTACCACTTTTTCGGTCTGCTGGTGGATCTCGATGCTCCTGAGTTTGCGCCGTACTGGCGGTTCATGGAGTCGTTCGGTCCCGAGTGCCAGCACATTGTCTCGCACGCAGACTACTGCCCTGACACCACCAATGCCCGCCGGCTGGCCACGTTCACTCTCAAGCTCAAAGCAGTGATGCCTGACTTTTTCAACCTCCCGCTCCAGGCACCTGCTCGGCGTCTGCTTGCCGAGGTGGCGCCCCAGGGGTTGCAGTCCCGCCTCCGTCCTCTCTGTCTGTTGCAGCGGGCCAACATCACCACTGCTGGAGTGGTGATTGACGAGACGAACGCCAACCTTGCGCCGATCGACTGGAGCGCGCTGTACGACGAGCACGTGGAGAACTTGGTGGCTGGTGACCGGCGGCACGTCACGAGCGCCGAGGCACGTGTGCTGGTGTTCCGGCCGCAGCAGCCGCAGCCCAACCTCAAGGACCAGGTGACAGTGTTGACGATCGGCACCGGCAGCTCCATGCCGTCCATGTACCGCAACGTGCTGGGGACGTATGTGCGGGTGCCGCACCTGGTGGACCCAGCCACCAACACGGTGCGGTTCCACGGAGTGTTTTTCGACGCGGGCGAGAGCACGTTGGGCAATCTCAAGCGGCAGCACACCCCGGAGGAGATTACTGTGCTTTTCACGGAACTCCGGTTGATCTACCTCTCACACCTCCATGCGGACCACCACCTAGGCATTGTGCTGTTGGTGCGGGAGTGGGCACGGGTGCAGCAGGAGCTTCCTGTGGAACAGCGCCACCAGCACTTGTACATCGTTGCTCCCTGGTCGTACCGGCAGTTTGTGGCCGAGTGGATGCGGTTGGAGCCGGGGGTGGAGTTGGAGCAGGTGCGGTTCATCAGCCTGACCAACTTTTTCCGGGGGAGTCGCACCATGATGGAGTTGGCGGACATGCCGTTGGACGCCGTGGTGGAGCTGCAGCCGGGCACCTCACGGCAGATTCCCGCAGCACTGCACCCGAGTCTTGTGGCGGAGCTCTACGCCGATCTTGGCTTGGACAACATTACGACCGGCCTTGCTCTGCACTGCCAATACCTGTACACGGTGGCGGTGCAGTGGAAGACGCCGATCGGGCTCGACTTCAAGTGCCTGTACCTGGGCGACACGCGGCCGCTGAAGCTGTTTGTGCAGGTGGGGAGCAACAGCGACTTGCTCATTCACGAGGCCACGCTTGACGACGAGCGGGTGAAGGATGCGCTCATGAAACAGCATCTGACGTTTCTGGAGGCGTTGTACGTGGCCCAGCTCATGCGTGCCCGCAAGGTGGTGTTGACGCACTTTTCGCAGCGCTATCCCGAGAGTCCCAAGGTGCGGTTGGGAGCACGGCAGTACGTGAGCGTGGGAAACCACTGGGCGGTGGACCCCAGCAACCCAGCAGTGGTGCCGGACTGGATAGCCGACGACGATGTATTCAAGGCGCTCGAGCATGCCCGCCCGCGGTGGAAACGCAGCAACCTGTGTGTGTTCAACACCCTGCCTGCCACCTACAGCCACTGGGACGGGTTGCCGCATGTGCCGGTGCCGTTTGAGGTTTTGTACGCCTACGACGGGATGATTATCGAGTACGGACGCATCCACGAGCAGCAGCTGTTGGTCGAGGAGTTGGCTCGGCTTCTGGACGAGTTGGCTGCCGAGGAGGAGGAGGAAGAGCCGGTGCCCAAGAAGCTCAAAAAGCTGCCGCCGCCTGAGTAATGCTATGTATATACACCGCGTCACGGGGTGGTGGCCGGCAACCGTCCGGCTGCCACACCCATGGCGTGGATCACCTCCTCAACGTTCTCGTTATCCTTGGCGCAGCACGGCACCACGGTCCACCCGCGAGCTGCTCCGTAGTCGGCAAGCGCACCAAAGCGCTCTTGCGTGTCGGGAAGATCGGCCTTGGTGGCCACCACCACCACGTTCTTGTTGGCCATGCGGCGCGGGCCCATTTCGGCAAGCAACACCTCGAGGTCCGCCACCGGCGTCAGGCTTTCGAGCGACACCACAAAGCACAAGCCGCCGCTGCGCTCGACGTGGCGCAAAAAGTCAATGCCCATGCCGCGGCCTTCGTTTGCCCGGGCAATGATGCCCGGGATGTCGGCCACAGTGAAGGTTTCGTTGGCAAGCCCCAAGTCGATGGTGCCAATGGTGGGACGCAAGGTGGTGAATTCCCAGTGGCCCACCTTGGGCCGCGCGCGCAGAATGGCCCGCAACAAGGTGCTCTTGCCGGCGTTGGGCAAGCCCACAAGCCCAAGGTCCGCAAGAAGACGCAACTCGAGCAAAAAGTGTTCCAGAAGCCCGGCCCGGCCCTTCTTGGCAAACCGCGGGTTGCGGATGTCCTTGGTGAGAAAGTGCATGTTGCCCATGCCGCCGCGTCCGCCGCGGAGAAGAAGAAGCGGCTGCTTGGACGGCACAGTAAAGTCCATACCGGCCAACGGGAAGGTGTCGCGCGCCACCTCGTCGGCCGACACGCTGCTGTCAAACATCTTGACCTTTTTCTTGAGCTTCTGGAAGTACTCGCGCTGCAACTGGTACTCCTCGTCCTTCTCCTTGAAGATCCAGCCTTCGCCGTTGGCATACGAGTTGCGCACAAAGCTGATGTTGGCAGGCGAGTGGTCGCCGGGGAGGTCGCCCACCGCGCGGATCTCCACGTCGGGGAGCGGGGGCTCGGCA
This sequence comes from Limtongozyma cylindracea, assembly GCA_030572215.1. Classification (NCBI taxonomy): domain Eukaryota; kingdom Fungi; phylum Ascomycota; class Pichiomycetes; order Serinales; family Debaryomycetaceae; genus Limtongozyma; species Limtongozyma cylindracea. Next base: position 60,522 of record JAJLZO010000185.1, read on the forward strand.
GACTCGCGCAAGTCGCGCATCACCTTGGGGTCCGGCATCCACTTCACAACCGTGCCCACCGGCACCTCCACCACCACATCGCCGCCGCGCTTGCCGTCCATCTGGCCGCCCTTGCCGCTGGTGCCGTGGTGCGCCGAGTACCGCGGCCGCACCTTGTGCAACGACGTGATGCCGGCCACGGCCTGGATGTAGATGTTCCCGCCGTCGCCGCCGTCGCCACCGTCAGCCGGTCCCTGTGCCCGGCCGGCGTCGCGGAAAAACGACACACCGCCGCTGCCGCCCTTGCCGCTGGTCAACTTGACAATCTGCATGTCGCTGAACGGCTGGCTGTTGTCCTTCTCGAGATGCTTGCGGGCGTGCCACTGGGCAAACGGGGAGTGGGCCCCGACGTAGTGGTCTGCAGCGATCGCCACGGTCGAGATACCGCGCCGGTCGGTGTGTGTGACGGCCAACAGCGGAGCGTCGTCGTCGAGACACACCGTTTCGGCGTCAGGGTTGTGGGGGACGAGTCGGAACGACATGTCCTGGTCGCTCACGCCCTCGAACTCCACCGCCATGGGTGTCAACCCGTCAAGGAAGCGCTCGTTGTCATCGGGCGTGGGCACATGCTGCGGAGGGAGCGGCACCAGCGAGTACCGCCGCACGCACCGCACGCTCTGCCGCAATGCTGCCAACATGGAGATGCTCATCGGGCTGGCGAAAAAAAAAAACCTCTTCCCATGTCGTTCTCGTCGCTTGGGGTTGCGCCGTGGCTCGAGGAGTCGCTCTCGGCGATGCGGATCACCACGCCCACACCGATCCAGGAGGCATGCATAGGTCCGATTCTCGAGGGCCACGACTGCATCGGCGGGGCGCAGACGGGTTCGGGCAAGACGATTGCGTTTGCCGCGCCGATGCTCACACAGTGGAGCGCCAACCCGCTGGGGGTGTTTGGCGTGGTGTTGACGCCGACACGCGAGTTGGCGTATCAGATTGCAGAGCAGTTCAAGGCGTTGGGGGCAGCAGCCAACGCCAAGGTGTGTGTGGTGGTGGGCGGAGAGGACATGGTGAAGCAGACGTTGGAGTTGGAAAAGCTGCCGCACTTTGTGGTGGCCACGCCGGGGCGGTTGGCGGACCACGTGATGAGCAGTGGCGAGGACACGATTCGTGGGTTGCGGCGCGCGCGGTACCTTGTCTTGGATGAGGCGGACCGGTTGCTCACCAACAGCTTTGCCGGCCACTTGGAGACGATTTTCGGGGTGTTGCCTGCGCCCGAGCGGCGCCAGACGTTGTTGTTCACGGCCACCGTGACCGACTCGATCCGGGCGATCCAGGAAAAGCCCACGCCGGCGGGCAAGCCTGGGTGCGTGATCCACGAGATCGAGACGGTGGACAAGGTGGCGATTCCGCCGCAGCTCAAGCTCGGCTACGTGTTCCAACCGCTGAACGTGAAGGCGTACTATCTCTACTGCTTGCTCGAGCTCGAGGAGAACGTGGGGAAGCTGTGCATTGTGTTTGTGAACCGCACCTACACGGCCGAGCTCATCACGCGGATGCTCAGCAAGTTGGACATCAACGTCACGCTGTTGAACTCGGACTTGCGGCAGGCGGACCGGACGCTGTCGTACCACCGGTTCCGCTCGGGGGCGGTGCGGGTGCTTGTGGCCACCGACGTGGCGCTGCGTGGGTTGGACATTCCGCAGGTGGCGATGGTGGTGAACTACGATCTCCCAGCGGACCCGGACGACTTTATCCACCGCGTTGGCCGCACGGCGCGTGCGGGACGCGAGGGCGAGAGCGTGCTGCTTGTGGGCGAGCGAGACATCGAGCGGGTGTTGGCGATCGAGGAGCGGGTGGGGCGCAAGATGGACTTGTACGAGGAGGTGACGGAGACGCGGGTGATCAAGCACCTGATGAAGCCGGCGCTGGTGGCATTGCGCCAGGCGGAGGTGGAGATGGAGAAGGCAGAGAACACGGTGCGGCAGAAGAAGGCCATCAACAAGAAGAAGGGCGAGCAGGGGCTGCCGGCAAGCAAGCCCGGCAAGGCGCCCGGCAAGAAGCACGGCAAGAAGCACGGCAAGACGCCCGGCAAGGTCTCCAAGGCCTAGGTCCCACGCATAGCACAAATCACACACGGCACTCAGACCCTTGCATGCGGATGCGCACCACGTGCATAGCCGGCGGCGGATGCGCACCACGTACATAGCCGGCGATGCTGACTCTTCCTCGCGTGCGGTTTATAACCTGGAGGTGATCCCGGTGTGTTGCCCCGGCTTGCACGTTTGCGCCATGACTCTGTCCCGTCTGTCTCTATCGCCGAGTCTGCTGGCGGCCGGCGCTGCTGCGCCTCCGGTGGCGTTGGGGGAGAAGCCAGTGCCCGCGGCTACCCGCACAGAAACCAACGCTAGCCGTGCGCTGCTTGGCTCAGCCGTGGTGCCGGTGCGCCAACGCCGTGGGTTTCTTGGCTTCATCACCGTGATCCCGGAGTACAACGATCCGCGCGACTACCCGCCGGCCGTGAAGGCCATGCTCACAACCATCGTGGCCACGGCGGCGGCGCTCGGACCCATGGGCAACTCGATCCTCTTCCCCGCCACGGACGACGCCGCCAAGTCGCTCCACACGCTGGTGCTGATGATCAACGTGCTGGTGGGTGTGCACATGATTCTGATGGGGGTGTTTCCACTCTGGTGGTCGTCGTTCAGCCAGCGAGGCGGACGCCGCAACGTCTACCTTGCCTCGTTCACGCTCCTGGTAGCCTTTTCCATCGCCACGGCGCTCTCGCCCTCCATCGGAGCGCTCATTGTGTTTCGCATCTTTCTTGGCGGCGCGCTTGCCAGCGTGCAGAGCGTGGGTGCGGGCTCCATTGCCGACTTGTATCCGATCGAGGTGCGCGGACAGGCGCTTGGCTGGTTCTACCTCGGTCCGTTGATGGGTCCGTTGTTGTCCCCTATTATTGGCGGAGCGGTGAGCATGAAGTGGGGGTGGCGAGCCACCATGTGGTTCATGGCCATTGCGTCGGGCATGGTGTTGATGATGGTGTTCTTCTTGCTTCCGGAAACCTTGCGGCGCCAGGACGCCAACGCCTTGGCCAACGCCTTGGGTGGGAGCCCTGCTGCGGACGAGGAGAGCACTGGAAAGTCGGACCCGCAGGAGGGCCTTTCGCCCACGTGCTCGATCGACTCGGATGATGGCTCGGAACAGGCACACGCCCCGCCTGTGGCCCACACCCAGTCGCGCCGCTCGTCCATCACGTCTGTGATCATGGAAACAGAGGCAGACATGGATGCCTACGTCAACCAAGACACCATTCTCCCCAGCATGTCCCGGGTCGCCACGCGCCAGCTGCAGGCCGAGCTGTACGCGCGGCGGCGGTTGGAGCAGATCCAGAGCACGCCCACCACCGCCCAACAGGTGTCCCGGTGGCAACACTTCCGCGCCGAGGCTTACGAATATCTCGTGGTGCCGGTCAAGGCCATTGTTCTCTTCCGCTACCCTCCGCTCGTGGTGGTGCTTTGCTACACCGCCCCGGTGTTTGCTCTGCAGTACGTCATCAACGCCACGCTCACGTACGAGTACCTGCGCGCCCCGTACAACTTCTCCACCATTCTTGTGGGTCTTGTGTACATCCCCAACCTGGTGGCGTACGTGATTGCGCTGGTGGGCGGCGGTCGCTGGGCTGACTACCTCCTCAACAAGAAAAAGGCCAGGGACGGAGTGCTTGTCCCAGAACTGCGGATTCTGTGGAACTTGGTGACCGGTGCCGTGCTCTACCCCGTTGGTTTGTTTGAGATTGGCTGGCTGTTGCACTACCGCACCCACTGGGTGGTTCCGTTGGTGGGCAGCGCTGTGGCAGGCTTTGGCCAGATGCTTATCATTGGCATTGGGTTGACCTACTTGGTGGACAACTTGCCCGGACGCGGTGCCACCGGTGTGGCCATGAACAACTTGGCGCGCCAGATCCTCGCCGCGGTGGCCATGTTTGTGACCGAGCCGTTGATCCGCGCCTTGGGCACCGGCGTCTTGTTTCTGATTGTCGGTGGCATTTTGGTGGTGTTGGCAGGCGTGATGTGGCTTCTCAAGACTCGCGGAGGCCACTGGCGCCAGCGCTACGATCTCCAGGTGTTGTACGACAAGATGACGTAGAAATCAACCCTCCCGCATTAGTCCCTCTATCCCTGCAACAAGTGCTCGATCGCGCCCTGCACCAGGCCACCGCTCCGCCGCAACGCCTGCACGTTGCGGTCGAACTCAAAGAACCCCATGTCGTTCAACTGGCGCAACTGCGCCTCGTAGCGCACCTCCGGCGGCGTGTTGTCCTCTGCCGGGGGAGCGGCTGCTCCGCCAAACGGACCTCCGCCGAACAAGTTCTGCATCTGCTGCAACTGCTGCAATGCGGCCATGGGGTCCTGCGGGGCACTTCCCGGGTTGAGCAACGCCGAAAACGGGTTGGCCGCGCCAGCACCCGCGCCAGCACCCGCGCCAGCATCCGCCGGGGCAGACGGAGCCGCCAGGTCGGTGCTCCCAGGCATGGGGAACGCCAGAGCACCGCCCTGCTGTGCGCGCTGCATCTGCATCATCTGGCGCATGGCCTGCGGGTCCGTCAAAAGGCTCTGGGTAAACTCGCTGGTGAGAATAGACCGAGCGGCATTGCGGTCCATGTTGCGCATCATCGGGTTCAGGTCAATCATCATGTCGACAATCTGCGGGTTGGAGAAGGCGGCACGCATCTGCTGCTGGAAGCCGGGTTCCAGCATGAGCTGCTCAAGCTGCTCTTCGCTCGGCGGCATCATGCCGCCCATGCCGTCGCCGCCCATGAACAGCGAGAGGTCCGGCATCTGGGCCCCGTACCCGGCATAGCGAGCACTCGTGAGGTCGTTGAGCGGGCTGTGGCCAGGCCCGGCGGCAATGTTGGTCGGCACGTTGTTTGCCGGGGCAGCAGCAGGGGCGGCAGCAGCAGGGGCAGCGACAGCGGGAGCAGTGGCAGCGGGAGCAGCCGCACGCCGGCCACCCACGCAGTGGATGGTGTGGCCCAGCACCACCTTGTACAGCTCGACTGTCTGGTCGTCCTTCAACACCTTGCCGGAGTAGATAAGGCGCATGGTGTCGGCAGGGATCTCGGTCGCCGACAGAACAATCTCTTTGAGAGCCGCCACAGTGGCGTCGGCAGGCACCAGCACGTCGTACTTCTTCTCGCCAGCGCACTTGATGGTGATCAGGAGGTCCAGCATGGGGGAAGGGCGGTAGAAGCAGATGGAATGACACAGGTCATCACCAAGAACACACCCGTGCACCTCTGCGTGCCAGCACCAATCTGTGTTTGGATCCTTTTGTCAACCAACATCATGCTGGAGGGTAATGAGCCGGTTGGGATAGAGCTGGAGACGGGAGCGGAGGGGGGTGTGGTGGATGTGGGCGGTGGTGAGGCGGTGGATGCGGGCGGTGGTGAGGCGGTGGACGCGGGCAGCGCGGTGGATGCGGACAATGCAGCGGATGCGGGCGGTGCGGCGGATGCTGACAGCGCGGCGGACACGCACGTTGTGGCTCCATCTGATGCACCGGAGGACGCTTCCGTGGTTGCAGACGTTGTTGCTGCCGATGACATTGTGGATGCCGTGCTTGCAGATGTGGATGGAGTCGATGTGGAGGGCGTGGACATTGAACTCGACGTGGACGCTCTCGATGTGGACGCGCTTGACGCTGACGTGCTCGATGCTTCGATCGATGCCTCCCTTGACGCCTCTCTTGACGCCCCCCTTGAGCCCTCCGCGCTTGACTCCGTCGACCTCGACGCAGACATGGACATGCTCATGAAACCCCCGTTGATCTCCCCTGACGCCCCCCAGGCCGTCTCCTCGACCGCCACACAGATGGCTCCCGCCGTGCACGCACTCCTTTCACAGTCCATTGCCGGCTATCTTGCCCACGCGATGCACCTTCAACTAACACCCGAAACAGTGGCGCTTATGGTGGACTCGGTGGGCCAGACCTTGGACAGGCTCGTGAGCCAGCTCCACCTGGTGACCGAGGTGCAGCGTCGCCACGAACCCGTGTTGCAGGACTTGTGGGTGTCTATGCGGCTCCTGAGCCGTGCTGCTGACGGCAATATCGCCTCTGAGAAGCACGCCTTGGTGGAGACCCTCGAGCAACACCAGCGGTTTGTGGCCAGCGACTCCGACGACGCGCGTGCATGGACTGAGCTCCAACGCACCCACGCCACACTGGCCACGCTACCCCAGGAAACAGACGCGTCGGACGAGGAGGAGTTCCCGCAAGACGACCCGCTGGCGGTGTTCTTCAACAACACGCATCTGCACGCGCTTGCGGAGTACGTGAATCCGCCGGGTGCAGACCACCGCGTGTTGTACGAGCAGCTGCACGGCATGCAGGGCTACGTGCCGCCGTGGTTGCCCATCTTTCCGCCCCAGTACACCTACCGCGCCACAGCCACTTTTGTGGACCGGCTCGAAGACGTGCGCGAGTTGACAGTGCGCATGGTGGATGAAAGCCGGTTGGTGCAGGACGCTCTCATGGGGTTGTTGCCGCACCAGCCGAGCTTGAGCGACATTGAGGGCGTGGACGGGGGCGGCAGCGAACTGGAGATGGAGCTGGGGGAGAGCACGCCCATGACGGCAGTGGACATTGTGGACCTGGACGTGGAGCCGGGTCCGAGCACAAAGGGCGGGAAGATGTCGACGGCGGCCGTGAAGCCAGAAGCACCGGCCGCAGGCACCCCTGTGGTGACGGTCTCGGCAGCCCCCACCCCTGCGGCCTACTCGGCAGCCCCCACTCCAGCGGCATACTCGACAGCCCCCACTCCTGCTGCGCTCTCCACAGCCCCCAGCCCAGGCGTGCTTCTGGGTGTTGCCACGCCGATGCTGGCTCCACCGACAGGCATTGCGGGAGTGGCGTCTCCGGCTGTGGCGTCGCCCGTGGTCCCCACGTTCCCGGCTGCACCGGCCACGCCGTACGGAGTGCCGCCGGGCACAGTGTACCACGGACAGATCCCGCACCAGTACGTGTCGCAGAAGGGTCTTGTTGGCACCACGCCCACACCCAAGGCGCCCGCAGCGTCGGCAGCACCGCCCCCGCCCGTCACCTACCCGTTTGACGTGGAGCTCTACGCCGCACGGCGGATCAAGTCGCTTGCCAAGCACAAGGCCGAGCGGGAGGCACGGGAGGCACGGCAAGACACGTTGATGGAGGAACAGGACGAGCTGTTGCGGGCACTCGAGCGGGTGATGTCCCCCTACGCCTTCCCGCCGCCTCCGGAGGCGCCGCTGCTTGACAAGACACTTGCGGAGTTTGCCGAGAAGGAGTACCACCGGATTGCGCGGTACGTGGTGGACCGCGACCGCCGCAAGCGTGTGCGGCTCGAAGCAGCGGCCGCACACGAGCTGCAGTTGGCGGCGGAGCAGGCACAGGCCACGGCGACAGGCCTGCAGGTCTACGAGCAGTGGAGCAGCGACGAGGAGTAGCGTGGCCTGCATACACGACGGCGATGGTGCAGATACGCGAAAAAACACATAGCCCGCAGTCAAGCCACATTTCCCCCGCCTCACGCGCGTGTGCTCCTGTGTGTTGGATACCGTTGCGAGCTTTCAGTTGTTGTCATGGAGCAATCCGCGACCAAGATCTCTCTCCCGCTGCTGTTTCCGTTTCCGGTCACGGTGGTGCTGCTTCTTGCGGCTGTGGGGGGCAACGTGGTGCGAAACCAGCCCTTGTTGCGGTACCGCTACTGGGAGTACCAGCAGGCACCCAGCGACGACACGGGCGACGAGGAGGAGGCAGAAGTCGTGCCCAAGAAGAAGATCCGGGTGGAGATGGTGGGCACGTTTGACTGTCCGGTGGACGGCGAGGTGGTGCGGTGGGACGTGAAGCAGGGCCAGGAAGTGATGCACGCGGGTCAGGCGGTGGGCGAGATCATGGAGCCGTGTGCACACCCGGTGCAGTTTGGAGGCTTGTGTGCGTACTGTGGCAAGCTGGTGGACGACAAGGACTACCTGAGCAACCAGGAACCGGAGCGGGCGCCGGTGCAGATGACGCACGGCACGGCGGGGTTGCGGGTGCTGCGGGCAGAGGCGGAGCGAGTGGAACACGACTTGACCACGCGGTTGCTAGGAGACAAGAAGTTGGTGCTTGTGGTGGACTTGGACCAGACGGTGATCCACGCCACGGTGGAGCCGACGGTGCGGGAGTGGATGCAGGACCCCAAGAGTCTGGAGTACAACGCGTTGAAGGGGGTCCAGGCGTTTCTGTTGGAGGAGCGGCGGATTGCGCCGCCGGACTACAAGGGCCCGCCGATCGAGATTGTGACGCTGTGGTACTACGTGAAGCTACGGCCGGGGTTGCAGGAGTTCTTGGAGCGCGTGCTGCACAAGTTCGAGATGCACATCTACACCATGGCCACGCGGGCGTATGCGTTGGAGATTGCCAAGATCATCGATCCGGAGCGCAAGTACTTTGGCGACCGGATCTTGTCGCGGGACGAGAGCGGCAACATGACGCAGAAGCTGCTTGAGCGGTTGTTCCCCACCGACACGTCGTTGGTGACGGTGATTGACGACCGGGGGGATGTGTGGGGGTGGTGCGACAACTTGATCAAGGTGGTGCCGTACGACTTTTTTGTGGGCATTGGCGACATCAACCTGACCTTCTTGCCGAAGCAGTCGGCCGTGTTGGCGCCGAGCCGCAAGGGCAAGCAGTTGGTGGACATGGTGGAGGAGGCGATGGAGGCCACAGAAGCAACGCAGCCCACGCAGGAGGTGGCGCTGTCGACGCAGATAACGGAGGCCGAGGAGCCGGAGGCGCCGTCCCCGCGCAACGGCAGCGACAGCAGCGAGTCGGAACACGAGTCCGGCAGCGAGTCGCCTGCCGCAACGGAGGAGGAGCTCCGCCAGCTTGCCGAGGCAGACTCGGAGCGCATGGCGCAGCTCGAGGCGCAGGTCCAGGAGCGCCCGCTTGCCAAGCTCCAGCACAACCTCATCGAAATGGCCAAGGAGCAGCACGTGGAGGCGCCCCAGCTGCTTCTCTCGGACGACGACACAGAACTCTTTACGCTCGAAAAGGCGCTCGAGCGGGTCCACGCGGCCTACTACCGCCAGTACACGGGCGGCGTGCCTCCGCGGATTGTCGACATCATGCCGGCCATGAAGCAGCGGGTGTTTGGGTCGCTCTCGTTTGTGTTCAGCGGGTTGCTTCCGCTCAACCGCGACCCGTTCACCGCGGACATTGTGGTGTGGTGCCGCCTGTTTGGTGCTCGGGTGGAGGTGGACCCGTACAGCCATGTGACGCATGTGATCTGCAAGAACCCAGGCACCTTCAAGGTGCGCTACCTGCGGGTGGCGATTCCGGGGGTGAAGATTGTGCACCCGGACTGGGTGTTTGCGTGTCTTGCGCAGTGGAAGCGGTTGGACGAGACGCCGTATCTCATGGCGGAGGAGGAGGGTCCGGAGAAGGTGACGGTGCTGGAGCGGGAGGTTCTGCGGTACCGGGCAGACTTGGAACGGCGCAAGCAGTTCCAGCAGCAGCAGGCACAGTCGGGCGAGGAGGCGCAGATGTTGGACGAGTTGAATGTGGACTGGGACGAGATCAACAAGGAGGTGGACGACTTTATGCTGAGCGAGGGCGAGGGCGGCGGCGATGGCGACGACAGTCTGGACGACGCTGCGGAGGAGCACGACGACCACGGCGAGCCCGACGACCCGGCAGAGGGCATGGATGACTTGGAGCGCGAGTTGATGAACGAGCTCGAGGAGTCTGAGTAGGCGCATGTATGATACACGACGGTCGGGATGGGCGGAAAAAACGTCAGACGCGCACCCTGCATGCGTGGCGGAATCGGCGGCGGAATATCACTGGCGATGCGTGGCTCAGCAATTATTCCGCCCCCAGCCCGCAGCGCCAACGCCCGCTCTCGCCACGCTTGTATTCCGCCACACCTGGATTCCGCCACCAGCCGGGGGGATTAGTCAGACGGTGCCACGGACACACCTGCTTCTCTTGGTGCGCTTGTGAATCGGGCTATATAAGCTTGCGGCCCGGCCCACTTTGTTCTGCCACTTTGTTCTGCCCCCGTTCTGCCACACCCACATGGCATTGCCTACGCCGCCTCCTGTCGGACTCGCTGTCCGCCATCTCCTGGTGCTGCTCGGGGCAGTCGACGCCGAGCAGCCGCCGCCGCGCATTCTCAACAACCTCCTGTTCGACACGCCTGCGGGCAGCGTCATGGCCATTATGGGCGGCTCGGGCGCCGGCAAGACCACCTTGTTGAACGTGTTGCTGCAGCGCCTCACCATGGACTCGGGCAAGTTGTCGTTTGGTGGCGAGATCAACTACACCACACCCGACGGCAGCGCCTTGGAGTCTGTGCGCAGCGCCTACCTCCTCCAGACCAACGCCTTCTTGCCCGGTCTCCTGGTGCGGGAGACGCTTGAATACGCTGCCCAGCTCCGGTTCCCTGCCGGCACCTCCGCCACCGTGGTTTCCCAGGAAGTGTCGCTTCTTCTCGACAAGTTGCTGTTGCTGCGGATTGCCGACCATGTGATCAGCCTGTTCTCGAACCCGGAACACACCAGCTTGTCTGGTGGCGAGCAGCGCCGGGTGTCGCTCGCCATCCAGCTTCTCTCGCGTCCCAGCGTTTTGTTTCTCGACGAACCCACCACGGGCTTGGACTCGGCCAGCAGCTTGCAGCTCATGGACATCTTGAAGGCATTGGCGCACGAGGGCATGACGGTGATCATGGCCATCCACCAGCCGCGCTTCCAGATCTTGCAGCAGTTGGACCTGTTGTGCTTGTTGGCAGCAGGAGGCCGCATGGTGTTCCACGGTCTGTTGCTGGAAGCCACGGAGTACTTTGACCACGTGGCCGACGGCACCGCCACGCCGTCCATGGAGGTGGACCCGTACCAGGTCGGTGCCCACGTGAACGCAGTGGACCTCATCATGGACATGACGGTGAAGAACTCCGCCACTGCCGCCGAGGAAAAGTTGTCCAGCGCTCGGATCGACCGGCTTGTTGCCCGCTGGCACGAACGCGTGGCGGCCGTGTACCCGCCGGTGGAGCAGACGGACGAGGAGGCTAAGGCCCACTTCCGGCACAACATGGCGCTTTTTGCCAAGAAGGTGAACCTCCCACTCTGGCACGAGATCATGGTGACGACGCGCCGCAACTGGGTGCTCACGGTGCGCGACTATTTCTCGCTCGTGGCTCTCAACGGCGGGTCCATCATTCTTGCCGTGTGCATTGGGTGGTTCTTCTACAAGCAGAAGCTGGACCTCAAGGGCATCCGTGCCATCACCTCCAGCTTGTACTCGTTGCTCGAGGTGCTTGCGTTTCTCCCTCTGTACTACGAGTTGATCCGGCTCTTTGCCATGGACGGCCCTGTGTTTGACCGCGAGCGCCGCGAGCACGTGGTGCTGGTGACGGGGTTTCTTGTGCTGCGGCGGTTGGCCCGCTTCCTCCTCGAGGATCTCCCGGTTGCCCTTCTCTACGCCGTGATCACGTACTTTATGGTGGGGCTTGGCAACAGCAACGGCGGCGGCGCCGACCGCTTCTTTGTCTACTTTGCCGTTTCGTTGCTCATCAACTGCACCGGCATTGCCATGCTGGCAGTGCTGTACGCCATTCTGGGTTCATTTGCCGAGGCACAGGTGTGGTTCAACATGATCTACCAGGTGCAGAACCTCGGCAGTGGCTTTTTTGTCAACGCCGACACCATGCCGGTGTACGTGCGGTGGGTCAAGTACGTGGCGTTCTTCTGGTACTCGTTCAACGCCCTTGCCCTGAACCAGTTCTCGGATTTCCAGGGCAACTGCGGTGCCGATGTGTGCCCCGAGGAGTACTCAGGCAAGTACATCCTCGACACCTTGGGTGTGCGCCAGCACTACTTGACGGTGCCGATCATTGTCACGTTTGCGTGGTTCATTGGCTTCTCGCTCATCACCTGGGCCTTCTTGATGTACCGCCTGCCGAGCATGAAGATGGCGGGCAAGTCCAAGAAACGCACAGACGCAGAGGAGGAGGATGTGGTGGACTCGAGCAGCACCGTGGACCTCGGTGTGGAGGTGGAAAAGCAGCAGTCGCGGCTTGCGCTGGTGCTGCTTGCACTTGAGAACGTGGACATGCATGTGAGCAGCTCCGGACCAGTGGCACTGGTGAAGCGTCTCTTTGGCACGGCGCCGAGCCCCCACCACCTCCTCAACCACGTGTCTGCCACCTTCTGCACCGGCCAGCTCAACGCCATCATGGGGCCGCTGGGGCTGGGCAAGACCACGCTTCTCAACCTTCTTGCAGACCGGCTCCTGCTGCTGCTGAAATACGTCACGACGGGCGACATTGTGCTTGGCCACCGCCACCGCGTGGCTCCCAGCGGGTTGGGCAAGTATGCTGCGTACGTGATCCAGCTGGACGACAACCTCTCGCCTCACCTCACGGTGCGCGAGACGTTGGAGATCCAGACACAGCTCCGCTTTCCGCACATTCTGCGCCAGGAGATTGGCGTGCGGGTGGAGACGCTTGTGCGGCAGATGGGGCTTGTGGACTGTGTCGACAACTTGGTGGGCAATGCCGACGTGAAGGGGATCAGCGGCGGCGAAAAGCGGCGGGTGCTGATTGCCATCCAGTTGTTGCTGCGGCCACAGTTGTTGTTACTTGATGAGCCCACGCTGGGCTTGGACAGCCACACCGCGCTGGTGATTGTCAACTTGCTTCTGCTGTTGGCCAGCGACTACGGCACGACGGTGATCTTCACGGTGCACCAGCCCAAACAGGAGATGTTTGATGCGTTTGGGACCGTGTTGCTTCTTGCGCGCGGCGGGCGCGTGGTGTACAACGGCACCCCGCGCGGAGTTGGCCCGCACATGGCCAGCGCAGGCTTGGCGCTTCCACCGCACACCTCCACTGCCGACTTTGTGCTCGACGTGGTGACACCGAGCGCGGCTGAGGGGGCGGACGCGCTGCAGAAGCGTGTGGATCGGTTGGTGGAGTTGTGGAAGACGGAATCGCCCAAGGCCGGGCTCTCGTCCCCGGTGCAGGTGGAGACGTCGGAAGAGACGCTCCGGGAGGAATACGGGCTTGAGACGTTCAAGCAGTTGCTGTTCCTGAGCACGTTCCGGGTGGTGTTGTACCGCACGCTTATCACCCAGAAACGGTCGTGGGACGTGTTGGTGCTCAAGGTGGCCCAGCTGGTGTTGTTTGGTGTGTGTCTTGCCTTGTTCTTTGCGCCCGCCAAGCACGGCCCCACGGGGATCAGCGACCGGTTGGGGTTGATCCAGGAGGTGCTGATGATTCTCTGGATCGGCTGCTTCAACAACTTGAGCATGTATCCGCAGGAACGCAACTTGTTCCACGCCGAGTACCGCGACGGCACCTACGGGGCGTTGACGTTCAACTTGAGCTATGTGGTGCAGGAGCTTCCGTTCGAGTTTCTCAGCTCGGTGGTGTTCTCGGCGTTGGCGGTGATGGCGGTGGGGCTTCCGCGCACGCCCAGCATGTTCTTCATTGCGGTGTACTGCTGCACTGCCTTGATGAGCATCGGCGAGCTGCTCGGCATCATCTTCAACCTGTTCTTCCTCAACCCGGGGCTTGCGGTGTGTCTTGTGCTGTTGTTCCTCACGTTGGGCACGTTCATGGGCGGCACCATGCTGTTCCTGATGCCGGTGTTTTTCAAGGCGTGGAACTGGATCAACGGCCCCAAGTACAGCACGGGGGTGTTCATGATGAAGGTGTTTGAGAACGAAACGTTCCGGTGCGGCGCCCACGCGACAAGCTGTCAGCTCGACCTGGGCCGCGCGGTGTTGGAAACCTACGGCGTGGACGTGGACATCCCCGTCTACTTGGGCGCGTTGTTTGTGTGCGCGTTCCTCAACCGCGTGGTGGCCTGTCTCACTGCGTGGTACCGCGCCAAGTACATGTTGTAGTCTGCCAGCAATACACTTCCCTCGCTCCCCACTGAGTCACATTTCGGGTGCCATTTTTTCCCGTTATCACCTCCACTTTTTTTTCCATCCTTGTCCCCATGTCTGCGAACGAAGTGGCCGAGGAAGTTGCGAAGCTCTATCTTGACGATGTGACTGGCGAGCAGGTGTCCAAGACGGAGTTGAAGCGCCGCCAGAAGAAGCGGTTCAACGAGCAGCGCGCAGCGGAGAAGGCGGCCAAGAACGAGACCACCAAGCCCAAGGTGGCGCGTGCGCTGGACGAGTTGGCGGACTTGACCCCCAACCAGTACTTTGAGATCCGGTCCAAGCAGATTGACGCCTTGCGCGTGCCTGGGGCTCCCAACAACCCGTACCCGCACAAGTTCCAGGTGGAGATCCTGGTGCCGGAGTTCAAGAAGCAGTACGGCCACTTGACGCGCGGCGAGACGTTGCCCGAGGTGAAGGTGCAGGTGGCGGGCCGCATCATGACCAAGCGCGAGGCCGGTCTGAAGTTGAAGTTCTACGCCTTGAAGGGCGACGGCGAGGTGGTGCAGATCATGGCGCAGGCCCAGGACGTGACGGACGGTCTGTACGAGAAGCAGCACGAGTTGTTGCGCCGCGGTGACATTATCGGTGTGGTGGGCTACCCCGGCCGCACGGCACCGGCCAAGGGCGGCGACGGCGAGTTGTCGGTGTTTGCCACGGAGGTGAAGTTGTTGACGCCGTGCTTGCACATGTTGCCCACGGACCACTTTGGGTTCAAGGACCAGGAGGGCCGCTACCGCAAGCGCTTCCTCGACTTGATTGTCAACAACCCCACGCGTGCCAAGTTCATCACGCGCGCCAAGATCATCACGTACATGCGCAAGTTCTTTGACGAGCGTGGGTTCATCGAGGTGGAGACGCCGATGATGAACGTGATTGCCGGCGGCGCCACCGCCAAGCCGTTCATCACGCACCACAACGACTTGGACATGCAGATGTACATGCGCGTGGCACCCGAGTTGTTCCTCAAGGAGTTGGTGGTGGGCGGCATGGAGCGGGTGTACGAGATTGGTCGCCAGTTCCGCAACGAGGGCATCGACATGACCCACAACCCGGAGTTCACCACGTGTGAGTTCTACCAGGCGTACGCCGATGTGTACGACGTGATGGAGACCACCGAGTTGTTGTTCCTGGAGATGGTGAAGGAGATCACCGGCGACTACAAGATCACCTACCACCCGGACGGCCCGCAGGGCAAGGCGCTCACGTTGGACTTTGCGCGTCCGTGGAAGCGGATCAACATGATTGAGGAGTTGGAGAAGATTCTCGACGTCAAGTTCCCCCCGGGCAACAAGTTGCACGACGAGGAGTCCAACAAGTTCTTCCGCGAGGTGTTGGCCAAGCAGGGTCTCGAGTGCCTGCCGCCGTTGACCAACGCGCGCATGTTGGACAAGCTTGTGGGCGAGTACTTGGAGCTGGAGTGCATCAACCCCACCTTTATCTTTGGCCACCCGGAGATGATGCTGCCGTTGGCCAAGTACGACCGCAAGGTGCCGGGCTTGTGCGAGCGCTTCGAGGTGTTTGTGGCCACGAAGGAGATCTGCAACGCCTACACCGAGTTGAACGACCCCTTCGACCAGCGCGAGCGCTTCGAGGAGCAGGCCAACCAGAAGGCGCAGGGCGACGACGAGGCGCAGATGATCGACGAGGTGTTCTGCAACGCGTTGGAGTACGGCTTGCCGCCCACCGGCGGGTGGGGCTGCGGCATCGACCGCATCGCCATGTTCCTCACCGACTCCAACACCATCCGCGAGGTGTTGTTGTTCCCCACCTTGAAGCCGGAGGACCGCTGATCACGTGCGCTGTGTCGTGCGGGTACCGCTCGTGCGTCAGGTTTGTTTTGATGGCGGGTTTATAAGTAGCGCTCTAGTGCACGTCAGCTCGCTTTGATCATGTCTTGTGTTATTCGACAGGGTGCGGTGCTTGCTCGTGGGGTGCATGCGTTGCCGGTGGTGGCGCGGACGGCGGTGCAGGTGATGGTGGTCAATGGCGGTGCGCGCAGCTTTGCTTCTGCGCGTTCCGTGCTGCCGGTGGCAGTGGGGGTGCGGTTCCTCTCGCTGGATGCCCCCAAGCCCTTGTCTGCGCTGCAGCTTGCACGGGCGAAGGCGGCCAAGGAGAAGGCCAAGGAGAGTGCAAAGGAAAAGGTCAGGGCCAGGGCGGCCAAGGAGAAGGAAAGAGTCAAGAAGGCCAAGGAGAAGGAAAAGGCCAAGGAGGTCCGGGAGAAACAGAAGGCCAAGGAGGCCAAGCTCAAGGCGGCAGCCAAGGAGAGGGAGGCCAAACTCAAGGCCGAGGCCAAGGAGAAGGTGAAGGCTGCCAAGCTCAAGGAGAAGGAGAGTTTGGTTGTCCAGAAGGCCAAGCAGAAGGAGAAGAAGGAGCACGAGGAGCTCATGAAGCGCGTGTACTACAAGAAGCAGGTCCCGTCGGCCCGGGTGTTGTTCTTGCAACACTACATCAAGAGCGGTGCATGCGAGGACATTCCCAACACCAAGCGCTTTGCGGCTGCGGGTGCGGTGTGGTCGGATCTTCTGGCGGAGGAGCGGGCGCCGTACGAGGCCCAGAGCGAGGAGCTCCGCCGGGCCAAGGAGGCGGTGCTTGCGCGCGTGCCCAAGCGGCCTGCGAACCCGTGGGCGCTTTTCCTTGGCAAGAACTACGCAGACAGCATGGACCCAGCCAGCAAGAGCGACGTGGGCACGGTCTCCAAGGAGCTCCTGAAGCGGTGGAAGGCCATGTCCGCGGAGGAGAAGAGCCGGGACTACCCCGAGCCCCTGGCGGCCGACTGGGCCGCGTACCTGGAGCAGGTGAAGAAGTTTGAGGCGTCCCGGATCCGGGAGATCGAGGCAGAGGATGCCCGGAGTGCTTAGCAATGCAGTTGTTTCCCACGACATGGCGGGTTCCTGGTGTTGGCTACCGGTGGCCGGAGACCGTAGTCGGCGGCCGGCTGTGTGGATGTTTGCAATCTCTATATCCGTCGACGGTGTGTGCCGACGACGGACTCAAACCATGCAGTATCACTCTGGCAGCAAGGGGAGGTGCGCCGGGGAGTAGGTGTCGCCCCGGCAGCAGAATGCCCCCATTCGTGCGTGTATTTGAATGTAAAGAGAAGGTGGGTGGAGCGAGCGAGCGGCAGATTTGGCGGGAGCGGCTGCAGGGCCGCGGCCGGGTAACCGTTGCATCATGCAGGTGGTGCATGAGCATCTCCATCGCGTATTTTTTCAGGTCAGCATGTCTCTGGTGCCAGCGTGGAAACGGATCGGGGTGAAGGTGCAGCAGGAGCTTCGGGAGGATCCGCTTGCGGTGGCGACCCACTTGGAGAGTGCCACGGTGACCAACAAGCAGGCGAAGGCGATCAAGCGGGGGCAGGAGCAGCAGAAGCGCAAGGCCGAGGGTGAGAACAAGAAGCCGCCCAAGCGGGTGAAGCTTCCGAAGGGGGAGCGCAACCCGCTGCCGGAGAAGGACCAGTTGGCGTACTTGCGGCAGTACTCGGAGGACAAGGACCACTGGAAGTTTTCCAAGCAGAAACAGAACTGGATTCTCAAGAACTGGGTGTCGGTGCCGGCGGACTATGCGGGGGCGTTGGGTGAGTATATGGGGGGGTTGCAGGGTGGTGGTCGGGACCGGATGGTTGAGGTGATGGTGGGGGTGATGGGGAAGTGGAATGCGGCGGCGGAGGCTACGGCAAAGGAGTTGGCTGGTGAAGGAGAGAAGGAGGAGGAGGAGAAGGAGGGGGAGGAGAAGGAAGGGGAGGAGGAGAAGGAGGGGGACAAGGAGGGGGGATCCAAGCCGAAGGGAATCTTGAAGAATAAGAAGCCGGCTCCGGAAGATGAGGTTCCCACGTACGATGCTGCAGTGCGTGCTCGCGATCTCTACACAGCCATGACTGGGGACGGGTACGAGCTTATTGGGGTGGAAGCTGTTGCGGCAGATCCCTTCCTGGTAGAGCTCGTCCTGACAAAGCCCGTCCTGGCAGAGCCCGTCCTGGCAGAGCCCGTCCTGGCAGAGCCCGTCCTGGCAGAGCCCGCCCGTGTGGTCGTGGAAAGCGTGGAAGTGACCGATCATGTTCTGGTGGAGGACGACGAACCGGAACAGCCGCAGAAGAAGGACAAGAAGGACAAGAAAGACAAGAAGGACAAGAAGGACAAGAAGGACAAGAAGGACAAGAAAGACAAGTCCAAGTCCAAAAAGTCCAAAGACTAGAACCGGGATCGACACCTAGTCCCAATAGTGATAATGAAAGCTGATTCGCATACATTGATTACCGGTTGCGGGACCCACCCCACGTCTACTTCAAGGGACAGCCGGCTCCGAGGTATGTGATGTAGTTCATGTGCTGGCCCGAGTGCACAGCGTCGTTCATGAACCCGTTGGTGAGCGAGTCCCAGTTCACGTTGAACACCAACAGGTGGTATTGCCACTTGCCGATGTAGAAGGTCTCCGCCTGCGTATGAGGAGCCTGGGCAGCAGCGATGTAGAACTCCACACCGGGGTTCTGGTAAAGAATGGTGGGCGGCAACAAGGGCACCGCGTCGTCACGGTGCACGAGAAGCGCCATGCCGCTGGTGATGCGCTGGAGCGACCCGCTAGACATTCCCTCCGCCAAAGCATCCGTCTTCAAGATGTTGTTGGCCCACGCACGGTACGCGGAGTTGCCCACCTTGGGAGCCGCAAACGGAAGCACCACCGGCTTGTACCCCATCACCGTGAGCTCCACACCCACGTGCACCGCCTCCGCTCCGCCCAACGAGTGGCCCGTCACAAGCACCTCATACGCGGGGTACTGCGCGATCAACTTCTGGATCACGGGGAAGTACGTCTTCTTCAAGTTCACCGTGATCAGGCGGTAGAATCCCTTGTGCACAAAGCAGCCAATGCACAACGGGAACCCCTGCTTCAACGGGTTGCTCAACGGCACGTACAAGTCGTAGAGGAAGTCAACGTCGGTGGCCACATCCTGGGTCGTCTGGGTGCCACGGAACACCGACACCAACTGCTTGGTGGCGTGGTTCACCATGATGTAGCCATAGCCGGAGTATGTCGAGCCCGGCTCAAACACCAGCACAATCTCCACGTCCGTGCGGTTCTCCGTGTTGCAGTAGTCCCACGAGCACGTGTAGTCGGCCGGGTACAAACCCGCCTGGAACGCGTCCAAGTTACCCTGGCAAGCCATCAACATGTTGTACCCCGCAGCCTGGTAGAACTGGTCCCAGATCTGCGTCGAGTAAGTGTTGAACCCGGTGACCTTGTCAAGACAGAAGGTAGGCGAGCCGTACAGAATCGTCTGGTAGGTGGGAGCTGCCACCGCCACGCCAGCCACACCAAGAACAACAGCAAAGAGAGCGAGCATGTGAACTTGTGCCAAGGAAAGGCCAGTCGCGGCCATATATATGTTTGGGCGTGAATGATCGGCGTTGGCTTGTCGTTGTGGGGCGTGTAAGCGACTCCACGGAATCGAGACAGGACAGGGGAATGTGCCGCGGGGCTCGTAAGCGTCGCAGAGAGTGTGGCTCAGCAGCCGTGGCCCACCACATCTCTGTGCCGACGGCTCGCCGTATGGGGCGGGGCAAGCCCCGGCCTGGCGGGTCTGCGTACAGACGAGATGTTTCGGAGTTGCATCGCGATCAGCGCCGAAATCCGAGGCGCTGGCGATCGATACAGAATCGTACATGAAGCTACATGGTACCTGCATTACTTCAAGGGACAGCCCGAACCGAGGTACTCGATGTAGTTCATGTGCTGGCTCAAGTGGATGGCATCGAACATGAACCCGTTGGCGAAAAAGTCCCAGTCCACGTTGAACACCAACAGGTGGTACTGGGACTTGCCGATGTAGAAGGTCTCGTCCTGGGTGTGCGGCGCGCCGGCAGCAGCGATGTAGAACTCCACGCCGGGGTTGCGGTAGAGGTTGGTGGGCGGCAACAAGGGCACCGCGTCGTCACGGTGCACGAGAAGCGCCATGCCGCTGGTGATGCGGTCAAGAGTTCCGTTCTGAAGGGCCTCATCAATCTCATCCGTCTTCAAGATGTTGTTGGCCCACGCAAGGTACGCGGAGTTGCCCACCTTGGGAGCCGCAAACGGAAGCACCACCGGCTTGTACCCCATCACCGTGAGCTCCACACCCACGTGCACTGCCTCTGCTCCGCCCAACGAGTGGCCCGTCACAAGCACCTCGTACGCGGGGTACTGCGCGATCAACTTCTGGATCACGGGGAAGTACGTCTTCTTCAAGTTCACCGTGATCAGGCGGTAGAACCCCTTGTGCACAAGACAGCCAATGCACAACGGGAACCCCTGCTTCAACGGGTTGCTCAACGGCACGTAGACATCGTAGGCAAAGTCCACATCGGTCGCAGTGTCCTGAACCGTCTGGGTGCCACGGAACACCGACACCAACTGCTTGGTGGCGTGGTTCACCATGATGTAGCCATAGCCGGAGTATGTCGAGCCCGGCTCGAACACCAGCACAATCTCCACGTCCGTGCGGTTCTCCGTGTTGCAGTAGTCCCACGAGCACGTGTAGTCGGCCGGGTACAAACCCGCCTGGAACGCGTCCAAGTTGTCCTGGCAGAAAGTCAAGAGGTTGTACCCTGTAGCCTGGTAGAACTGGTCCCAGATCTGCGTCGAGTAAGTGTTGAACCCGGTGACCTTGTCGAGACAGAAGTCGGCAGACCCATACAGAATCGTCTGTGTTGTGGGCACAGCCACCACAGCAGCAGAAACCCCAAGGGCAATGGCAATGGAGGAGAGCATTGGTGAGTGCTACACCACACTGCAAGTACGAGGGACTTATATACCAGCGACCGCCAGCACCACCCCGCTCGACACTGCTATTGTGCAATGCAACGGACCGGAACATGACCTCATGTGCTGACCCGGAGTTGCATGTGTCTGTGTGATATCAGCTGGCTCGGGGTTAGCGGTCGACACATACCAACGGTGAGTCCCCGCACACAAACAATCAAGGCACACATCTGCCGGCTTGGCGCTCGGAGACAAGCTACAGATGCATGCAAAAGTCCGGGGTCGCCACGGTTCGTGCGACGTTACTACCCGAAGCGGTATCGGGCTGCCATTATCGGACGCACAGGGTCACGCTGAGCCGCCGGGAGAAGCACAGAAACAACCACCACCGCACGTGCAGAAAATGCAACAAGGCAGCCATGTGCCCCGGAGTCTACCCCACTCCGCCGCAGCCTCCGCGCGGGGACTGCCCAATAGCCAGGTGCTGGACCCGGCTCTTTTCGGGTCGAGGTGCAGCCAGCGTCACATGCTCCACGCGCGTGCAGCATCGTGAAGAGGTTTCGACGCACGGATCTGCGCGAGCGACAAACCTAGACATGCATTCTACGACAACGGACACCCCGTAGACATGTCCACCAAGTAGTTCTCGTGCTCCGTCTTGTGGAGAGCGTCCTGGAGAAACCCGTGGTTGAATTCGAACCAGTTCACCGACAACAACGTGTGGTACTGCCACTTGCCCAAAAAGTACACCTCCAGCTGGAAGTGGGGCGCGTCGCCGGCGTCGATGTAGAACTCCACGCCGGGCTGCTGGTACAAGAGCGTGGGCGGCAACAACGGCACGTAGTCGTCCTTGTGCACAAGAAGCGCCAAGCCGTACGCAATGCGGTTGATCGACCCGTTGTCAATGCCCTCCGCCAACGCGTCCGTCTGCAAGATGTTGTTGGCCCAGGAGCGGTAGGCATCGTTGCCCACCTTGGGTGCCGCAAACGGGAGAATAACCGGCTTGTATCCCATGACCACAAGCTCCACACCCACCATGATGGCCAAGGCACCCCCCAACGAGTGGCCCGTCACAAGCACCTCGTAGTCGGGGAACTTTGCAATCTGCTGCTCCACCACCGGGAAGTAGGTGGAGACCAAGTTGTTGGTCAACAGGTCGTAGAACCCCGAGTGCACCTCGCATCCCATGCACTGCGGAAGCCCGTTGTCCAGCGGGTTGCTCAACGGGCTGTAGCCTGTGTAAAGAAAGTCAAAGTCCGTGGCGGTGTCCTGGTCGCCGCTGGTGCCGCGAAAGGCCGACACCACCTGTTTGGTGGCGTGGTTAACCAACACGTATCCCGTACCGGCATATTCTTCTCCGGCCCGAAACACCAGCACCACCTCGACACCTCCAGCCAGTTCGTCCTCGCCCTTGCAGAACCCCCACAGGCACTGGTAGTCGGACACCGTCAACTGGTCGCTGAGCTGGACGCTGCCCTCATCAATGCACGAGGTCAACATCTGGTACCCTGCTGCCTGCTCGAGCTGGTCCCAGATGGCGGTGGAGTAGGTGGTGAAGCCGTCCACGCCGTCAAGCGAAAAGTCAGGCGAGCCGTAGGCAATGGCCCGAGCACTGGGTGCTGCCGACACAAGAGAGGCAAGAAGAACAAGTGCGAGAGCAAGTGCAGCCATGGTTGGTAGCCAGATAGAGGCTCCAGGCGTGCCTTTTATCCTCGGCATGCTGTCCTTGAGGATTGCCGGTCAGCAGCCTCTAGCGCCCACGTGGTCCCAAGGTTGCTGTCGGGAGGAGTAGCGCGGCGGCTGCGGGGTAGCGCGGTGGCTGCGGGATGGTGCGGAGTGGACAGTGGCTGGCGGTTCGTTCCAAGACCCACACAAGATCGACACGCGGCTGAGCCACGGTAGCAGCCACGCACCCCAAAAACTGATCAGCGACTCATCCAAGCCCCTTCACTCACCCGTCCGCACCCCAGAGTCAGACTGCCCGGCCCCCGGGCCAAGTCCTAGGCTTAGCGGCCCCGGAGTTGCCTTATCAGCGTTAGGCCGTTAGACCGCGCTACTCTGCTTGGTGCACCAACGGCCGCCACCCCCACGTGGCACCCGGTGTCCTGGGACTACAAGCTCATTGGCTACACGTTCATTGGCTACTTCTTGCCGGACTTCTTGATGCCGCTGCCGCCCATGGGGCCACCCTTCTTGGCCTGCTCGGCCGCCGCCTTGCGCGCCGCCGCATCCGCCTTCTGCTTCTCTCTGAAGGCCACGTCCTCGTCGTCCAATTCCTGCACCTTCTTCTTGGGCGCCTTCAACGGCTTAGCTTTGCCTCCCTGACGACCAGACATTTCGTGGAAAGAGTTGCAGAGATGGCGGTGTGCATGCACGCACGCCAGTTATGCGCGTATCCTGCATCCCGGGCCGAGCAGCAGCACGCTTCACACACCGCCTCCCTCTCCGCAACAGTTGTTCGAGATGGCGATCCTCACGGCTGAGGACAAGGAGAAGGTGAAGCGGGCCATTCCCAAGGCATCCAACAAGATCATTGACGGCACCGTGGCCCGGTTGTACGTGGCCAATCCCGATCCCCAGGAGTGGCGGTTCACCGGGCTTAGCGGCGCCATCATGCTCGTGGACGACTTGGTGGGCCACACCTTCTTTCTCAAGTTGGTGGACATCATTGGCAACCGCGGGGTGTTGTGGGACCAGGAGGTGTACGTGGACTTTACCTACAACCAGGACCGGGTGTTCTTCCACACGTTTGAGATGGAGGAGTGCATGGCCGGCTTGTTGTTTGAGGACCAGCTGGACGCCGCGCACTTTCTCAAACGGGTGCAGAACCGCAACAAGTACGGCAGCAAGAAAACCACCAGCAACAAGAACGCCGTGGCGTTGAAGAAGCTTGTGAAGACCGAAGCGGCTGTGGGACCGCGCGGCGAGTTCCACGACCCCAGCTCGGCCCAGCGAGTGCGCCGTGTGAAGGGCGTGCTCTACTACGACGGCGAGCCGCCTGAAGAGTGGCGTGGGTTGTACGCCGACCTTGCGGCCCAGGGCATCACCGAGGACATGATTGCCGACAACCGGGAGTTTATCAAGACCTACATCAACTCCACGGGTGGGCCATTGGTGGGTCTCGAGCCTCCCGTGCCCCGGCGCTTCCAGCACAAGCAGGAGCCGGTGGTGGCGACTCCGAGCCACACCCACAGCCCGGACCCACCGCCCATTTCCCACAAGATCAAGAAGGCTCCGCCGCCGCCGCCGCCTCCGGGCGGTGCTGCGCACGAAGAGCCGCTGGCACCCGGGTCCAGCGTGCCGAGCTCGGCACCGGATCTGGTGGACCCCACGCCTGAGCCAGAGGAGCTGCCAAAACGGGTGTTCCGCGCGCCGCCGCCCGCCTTCACACCGGCGTCTCCGCACGCGCCGCCCCAGGCGCCTCCGCGCGCACCGTCCTACCAGTCCCCACCAGTGCCCCCTGAGACTCCTGTGCAACTGTACCTGTCCCCTCCGCCTGCTTCGCATGTCCACCTGGCACCGCCCGCTGCGTACCCGCCACAGGCACTGCATGTCCACCTGGCACCACCTGCCGCGTACACGCAGCAGGCACCGCCGCGGGTTCTTCCAGCACCGCCGGCCCGCGGGTCGCCCGCACCACCCGACCACTCGCGGCCGTTGCCCCTGGTGCCGCCGAGGACAAACGGCGGTCCGCCGCCCCCGCCGCCTGCGCGCACAGGCACCGCGCCGC